>JAOUZG010027119.1:8221179-8252718 GCA_026289955.1 Argiope argentata | reverse complement strand
ATGAGGTTTAGTTAATCACTAATGTTGGGAATTAAGTCAAAATTAGCAGAATTATTATGAAACCGCCACAAATCTTTGACTACATAAGATCTGTTAGAAAGTCTTTTTGGGAGCTACAATATTAATCTCATAATAAAGTTTAGTTAATTACTAATGTAGCAGGAAAAAGTCAAAAATTATAACATATAGTTATTAATCAAATGATAGCAAAAAATAACCCTTAATCTT
Source organism: Argiope argentata (assembly GCA_026289955.1). Taxonomy (NCBI): domain Eukaryota; kingdom Metazoa; phylum Arthropoda; class Arachnida; order Araneae; family Araneidae; genus Argiope; species Argiope argentata. The sequence continues at coordinate 8,252,490 of JAOUZG010027119.1, read as the reverse complement.
CTTATTTTTTATTTTTTGTAGTTTTATATCATCCTTCCTTCAACGAAAGGAGGGTGGTCTTCTGTTTCCTACAAAAAATTTGTTCTGAAGCATCATTTTGTAAGTGTTTCAAGCAGTTATGTTTAATGGTCTCTCTGTACTTCCCCTTCGCTGTTCAAGACGTGAAACTAAATAATAGATCGTGTGACTGATCTCACATATGATGGATGGAAGAGAGTCTTTATCAGACACGCGTCCGCTTTCTTCGGTTAATAGAGACAGAACGGGGTGGTTGACAGGTGGGGAGTCGACATGTAACAATGGAGTCACAGTGTTCATTAAGAGTGAACAAATGTGGTTCTAAGGACGTGATGAACAACCGGTCGTCATTCGTTGTGCAAGACTTCTCATCTTAAAAGAGATGGATTTCCGGATATTAGGTAGATAATACCAGGAGCCATCAGAAAAGAACGTTTCTCCCATTCAGCTGTTGTTCTGGTGTTTCTGTCTTCCCTGACGGCGCTTTTGATGAAAGTTAATTTTTTGTAATCTGTCTCAGAGGAAGAAATAGTTTTCCCAATCATATTTATTTCATCGACCTATATAACTTGTATATCATTTGAAACTGATTGAAATTTTGTAAAATTGGGTTAGTCGAATTATTTGGGAAATAACAAAATAAATTTCTGATAGTTTTCATTGAATTATTTTTTTTATCTACGGATATTCTTTTTATTGTTTTACGGAAATTAATATTTGAAAATTATTATTTTTTTCTGCTGTTTTCATTCATACTTAAATGTATTTTATTTATGGTTAAAAAATCAGTATCTTATATTTTTGTATTGACAATTATAATATATTTGGAATAGATTAAGGTGCTTAAGTATTATACCGTCCAACATTATCACCAAATTTGAAGTCATTGCCAATGCACTCATAAACCACTAATTATGGAAATCCAGCAATTGTGTAATCCGTTGATCTTAATCGTCAAATTTAAATCCACCGCCAAAAAGTTACGAAACGGCGATCGTTGGCGAAGACGGTATAATATGTAAGTACCTAAATTGATATTTAAATTATAATAAAAATTACCTTGTACATTAGTAATCTATATAAAATAAATTATAATAAGTATTTCTCTTTAGATTAGTAGTCAAAGTAAAGTAAATTATAACAACAAATTCCTTCTTAGAACAACAGTCAAATTAAAGTAGAGAACTAGCTTTCATGTATTAAACTAGAGAGAATTGTCTCCCAAACCTTTTTCCCTAAAATATTTTTCCTGCTTCTTCCTTTGCATAGAATTCGATACCTTCAAAAAGGCCATGAATTTTTTCAAATGCATTGATTAACATTAGCTACAAAATAAAGATCTTTGATATAAGTCAAAATAGAGATTTTCGTTGTATTTTGAACTCCTTTTTGCCACAATACTAGAACCAAAATTCGACGTCTGTAATGAATTTATGCAATTCAGTTAATATTAAGTTTAAATGCAAGAGAAATAACAGACAAAAACAGATAATTCTTAAACAGATTTTGTTAAAAATATGAAGATAATTTTTTTAGAGGCTAAACTCGTATATATACCAAGCTATTTACATTTCAGAGATTTAGAATCCACGTATAATCTAAGAGAAAATCAGGCGGACTTCCTATGGAACCATTTCTTTTGAAGTGTAATAGAATACTACAATTATTTTGTATACCAAATTCTATTAGTCTATCTAAAGTGGATCTTTATTATCGTGTTTACACTATAATAAAGAAGATTGCGGAGAATAGGGAAAAGTATGATTAAAAGAGTGTGATTATTATTTGAAAGTACAGTTAGAAAAGTATGATTAAAGTATGAAGAAAGAGTAGTTGATAATCGATTGACAGGTAGATAGACTGACTTATTTCACAGATAGGTTGACTTTTTGATAGACTTACAGGCATACATGATGCTAAAATTGGTTTTTAATTTCGGAATGTGAAGATTCCTCAGTATATTGAATTTTAATTTCTAGACAATAACAATACTTTCTTTGTATTTGAGAAAGTAAAAAGGCAAGTAGGCAAAGGTAGAAAATCATGTGTACCAGAAACAAACCAAAAAATATTAATTATCTTACGATAGTCGCTTTTCCATAAAGTGTGCATCCCATTCTTACTGTTTTTAGCAATTATTCAAGTTTTATCAATAAAAAATAGTTAATTTTAAAAGTATCTGTAACACAATCATTAGTTTCTCTCATTATTAATCATTCATTTGCAAGAACCTCAATTTTACATAACTCGACTTTGTAAATGAGTTTAGAAATAAGATCATATGGTGTCAAAATTAGAACCCCGCTTTACATTCGTTGATCACAACACCCGAACGGAATAATGCGCACCCCCAGACTAATGCTTAACTTCAAATTACCTGAAGTCCAAAGATGCTGGCCCTCATTTTAATTATTCCCTTTTAGAGCTCGAATTCTACTGTTAGCGAAAACCGGTTGCCTGAATAAGCGCGGAATTAGGCAGGAATTATTAATGATGCTGCCTTGGAAATTTATTTCTCTTAAATTACCAGCATTATCATTATCATAAAGGTTCAAAAGTTCTAATCTTTCAAATGAAGGCTGGCTAATTCTCTAACGGGGCTGGAATTCGCTATTTTCCAAAAGGAAGGAAATATGTAATTATCAACAAGTACTCTTAACGCAAGTGCGTATGAACAAAACTATGCCAATCTATGCAGCCTTTAAGTTACAAAGAGTAGGTTTTTATTGCTGTTAAAACAAATAACTATAAATACTAAAAAATTAAAATAAATTATTACTATTTTTAATAAAAACATAAATTCTTACCATTTTTTCCTGATGATTTAAGAAATGCACCTTTTTGTGTTAATAATTTGATTAGATGATAGGAACTTTGATAATGAACGATAGAAGAGTAAGTGTATTTTAAGATTTAGACTTTATAATTTAATTATAATAGAAATCTAAATTGCGAAATTGGCACATTGGTGGAAATAATTTGGAAATGTTTTTTTCTGATTTATTTAGGATTTTTCGATCTGTAACTTACTTTCCAATCCGAATAAAAATTTAAAAAAAAGAATGTGGTTTGATTAGTGTATAAATATAATAATTTTTGTTTGAATCTTCAAAAGTTATGTTTTAAGAGCTAATAACACTTTGAAGTTTTAATTTTTATGCTTTTAATCCTATTATATGCATTATAACATATTTTGCAATATTAATTATAGTAATCTTCAATAAGTAGTTACAATATTATTTATGGTAATTTTCAATAGTTATTATAATATTGAACAATATTAATTATGGTAATCTTCAATTATTAATATAAAATTGATCTGTATTAATAATGATAACCTTCAATAAGTTTTATAAGATTAAAAAAATATTGCTTATTATGTTTTACAATACCAATTACAATATTTTGTAATATTAGCTTACGATATTTCCTTAGAGATCTCGAATTGATATGAGTGGGTGAGTTTTCTGGAAAAGCTGAGCAGAATAAGAAAGAGAACTCAATTTTTTGGTTACATTTAGTGACAATTTAATTTATTAAAATTCAACACCATTACTTTAGTTTTGTTTTACGAATACAATTCTCAACAATTTGCAGAATTTTTTAAAATCTAACCTAGAAAAATTTACAAAGGAATAGTAATGTAGCTTCGAAACATAATGCCAAATAACTTAACTAACCTTTCCAACCTTATGAAGATTAGTTAATGTGCAAGAATGCCAGTATTCGACACTTTATTGCAATGACATTTGTTATTTTAATCTTTATGGATCGACGGCACAAAAACTTGAAGCTTGGTTTTAGAATTTAAATAGTATAAATCTGAAGATAAATACATTTAATTAATTTTAATTTATCCAAAAAATATGAAAGGAAAAGGAAGACGTTCCTAATATGCAACAAACGTTTAATGAAATATTTAGAATTGGTATGTTTTAATTAAATGGTTCAGTGAGAATCTTGGTGCATATGTTTTAACATGATGGCACTTATAACATTTTAATTATTTCAAAGTTAAATTCTATTAAATTGAATCCTTGACATTTAGACGCAATTAAATCTCACTCCTTATAATTTTCATCAAAAGAAATCTGATATCTTATCTTAAATTCCACTTATTCAAAGAATTTCATTAATTTTGATATCAGAGCAAAGTCTAGAAATTGCGTTTGATGTTGTCCAGCAATTAAAACTCTTCACTTTCGCAAACTTTCTACGTAATTTCGACGAATTTCTTAGAAATTTAGCAAGGCTATTCATTATTTGTTCAAAAGATATTCATCAAACGGATGTTATTTCAATAACTACATTTTGAATTAGTCCAGTGCTTGTAAAACATGTAATAAAATTCATTTATATGATTTTTAAATTCTTGTTAAAGATCTTTCTAGTCATTCAGTTCGAGCTAGGACTTTTCAGATTTTCCTAATTAATAAAGTTTATTCTTTGATCTACGAGTATTTTGGTAGAACTTTGATAGAATGTTGAATAAATCCAATTATAATTAAAAGAAATATGTAAATAGCAGTTATAATTATAAAAAGATGAATGAATATATTTAAAACCCTTGAGGTCGTAAACAAACTTTTTAAGTGTGTAATAATGAAACTAAATTGTTAATACCAAAATTCAACGCTGAAAAAATATTTTCATTAATAAAGCTATATTTCTGAAAAATATTTTCGTACTAAGCCTTTTATATCTCCGTTATTAAATTTCATTGGTAAGAGGTTATGGTAAAATCTAATGTGTTAAATAGTTATGCAGGACAATAAAATAGATGCTAATAATATAAAAATATCACAAAAAAATAATTTTTAAGATTTATGAATGTTGAATGTTTAATTGTTTTATAGTTAGACTAATGATTATATATTTATAGTATATTAGAATTTTTTTCCTGTTTTTCTATTATTTTCTGCAATAAAAAATTCCTAGAAAAAAAAGAAACATAAAAGTAAGAGTTCATATAAATTTCTTTGCTATTAAGAAATTATTATGCATAAGAAAAAAAATTCCTATAAACACAAGATGATCTATTACATAGTTACGGATTTTTCAATATTTCAGGGTGTAGAATATCAAACAGGAATATATTGTGCCAATCGACTTTTAAAAATTTTCAAGTTATTAGTTAATATTGGTTTTGAAGCATACATTATTTTTTTACTTTATTATGCATGTATACTTATTTATTATGTTTGTATAATGTATAATTGCTGAATTTTATTTATGAATACCTCATAAAACATGATTTCTTAGTGATTATTCACAATAAATTTATTATTACAGTGCTATTTTATTATATTATATACAAAAATATTAACATTACAGTGCTATGATATGCAATTAATAATTGTATATCTATATTATTAATTATGTATAATCAATTACTTTGAGTTTAAATTTGTTCTAAAATATTAGTACACGATAAAGATTTGAAGAGCCATGATGATCATAAAGTGATAATTATTTTTAGGTTTTATAAAAGATTATAATTATAATTTATTTAATAAAAGTGCATAATTTCCAAACAAAAAAGAGACCTTAATGGGATTACGCTTGTATTCAATTCATCTTTTAACCTTCTTTGAGTTGTCAAGTTTAGGTAGAATTTTGCATAAAATTAACTAAGAAACAGTATATGTTTTATAATTAGAAAATTTTCTTTTTTCATATATAAGCTAATATTCTTTATTCATAAATAATTGCATTTAATTTTGTATGTATCTTGAATCACGATACTTCATTTCTGAATAATACTACGCTACAACATATTTACATAAATGTCCTTTCTCAAATTTAAGTGAAAAAATCACAGTAAAAATTACTTGAATGCTGATTATAATTTGGGAAATAACTGCCCTTTTATGTATGTGTATCATTATTGGGAATTTTATTTATAATCTTATTGTAATTCAGTTAAATAACGTTAATTCAACTACACAATTTTATACATCTGTAATTCACAATAATTTAGATGATTTTAGTATTATAATTTAGGAGAATTAAAACTTAATTTTATAAGTACCCTATGTATGTCATCTTAAATTTGTCATGAATTATATTTTATAGAATTTTTAATGTGCGTTTCTGGTCTGAAAATCATCCTTCTAAGGAGAACATTTTATTTTTCACTGAATAAAAACAATTTTTCATAGCAAACACATGGTGAGGAATAATAATTTAAATTTATTAATAAACTGGTTATAATTTTAAATACTTTATCTTTCTTTATTTAGATATTTCGGTTAATAAATTGGGTTGAAATTATTCATTGTAACGAAACATCTGGAAACCTTACTTTTTGAATAATTTTTGTCCATTTATGGTTTGAAAATGTTTTAAATGATTTCTTCTTGAGTCATTGAACTCATATTTATTCGTACAAAAAATAATAATTGTGCTATCATTGCGCCATAATTGTATAACCCTTGTGTTATTATTGTGTTATCATCCAAATTGTGTTATCATTTAAAGTCATAAAAATAACGATTAATTGTCTATATATGGAAAAAGTACCTTTAAAATAATAATAGGTTCACATCTTTCATTAATCATTCAGTCTTATATATCGTCTTATATCATCATACATCCTTTCATTAATCATTCAGTCTTATATATCGTCTTATATCATCATACATCCTTTCATTAATCATTCAGTCTTATATATCGTCATTTATTTCTTTTCCCTCTTTTAGCATCGCTGGTACCAGGATAATTGTAAGCGAATAAATATTAATATATCATATAAGACAATTGTATATTACATAAAAAAACCTTTTTTTACATATTAATGATACCATACAGCCAAATACAATAATAAGAACTAAATAGTGAAATTATTATCATCATCATTATTATCAATATGCCGCACCGGTCGCAAAACACCAGAATTTGTATTATATTATATCTGATTCTAGCATTTATTAAATCTAATATAAGATGATAAGTGATAATTAAATGATAAGTAATAATTTAATTTATTTCTATAATAACAAAGTGTAACATCAGCTTATAATAACTTTTTTATGTAACAATTCGTCATTCTTCAATGAAAATTATTATTATTAATTTCATTATTTTATATTATTTATTTAACAGCCTCCAACACACATTTCGTTAATAATAATTAATCTTCAAATAAGTTCATGGATTTTCCAATTCTAGATTTGAATTATGGAACTTTGTTGATATCAAGAATTTCGAGAACAAGTAAATATCAACGTTTTGGAAAAGCAACGATATTTATTTACAGAAATCTTTCAAATTAATTTCACTGCTTCTATTTTATTAATCAAGCCTTACATGTATTTGTCCCAATTAATTAGTTAAAAAGAAAATATTCCAAAGTCTTTAAGGAAGAGTTATATGTGTTATGCTAAGAATCGAGCTTATATTTCAGGTGCCTCATTTGAAATAAATGATTTGCTGAAATATGCTAGTTATTCGATATCCCTTTTAAATATTATTAGTCAGACAATTTAGAAAACTAACTTAAAATTTTTTACAATAATATCTGAAATTTCGCTACATGCTATTTTACTTCTTACCATCTTCCTGACCAAGGGACAGCGAGTCTTTTCGAAGAGCTAAGCGTTCCAGGTTCGAGTCCCGGTTCTGGTATGGTTCTTTTTCTGAGTTTTATTTGTAAAGTGCATTAATGTACTATTCTTGAAAAAAATGGCTGTGAACGTGATTATAATGTGTGTGTTGCTAAGTTCCCAGGCCTATTTGCTGCTCCTTCTGACTTAAAACTCGCTGATGTTTGGCCTGACGTTTGTCCATGACATGTGCCATTAATAACAACAACATATTATTTCTTTCGAGTTTAATAATATTTGTAGATGAAGCTGCTATGCCATGGAATATTTGATGATACCTTTCTTGCCATAGAGAGAAATAAAAAGAAAAAAAATCATAGTTTTTCTGAAGAAAAAATTATATTGTTATAAAGATTAAAGAAATTTTTATTAAATAAAACGTCGGTACATGGCAAAAATTATTCAATAAAATTTAGTGATCTTCATTTTGATTTTATTACTTACACTCTAATTTTTTATTAAATGCAGTGGGAAGCATTTAATTCTTCTCTTAAAAATTATTTCCTTTTATAATGCATAAGGATTTTATATTGTTTATAAAATGAAGAACATATGATGATTAACAAGATTTTTAAATAAATCCCTTATATTTTTATATAAAAATAATTAACCATGGTGGTAGGAAATATTTAAAGAATCCAGCGCTAAAATAAGCAACAAATAATCATAACATCCAATTTAGATACTCAAAAACAAAACAAAAAACAACTTCTCTTGCTAGAACAACATCTAATTAATTATAAAATGTAACATGCCTTTAACTTTCTGCAAGTTTTTTTTTCACTTCAAAAATTGATTTAAAAAGATCATATTATCATTTCTTTTTTCATGGAAATAATTCTCAACAGAAAAATAATTGAAATTATAAAAAAAGTGCTGCTTATTTGGATGGTATTTTAAATCTAGAGTTTTAAAAACTTATAAGAAATTTAATTTTGTTTCCTTAATTAATCTTAAAGTATATTTTCAGAGTAAGGGGGATTTAACTTTTCAGCAGCTGTCCCAGAACGCTTAAAGTAAGAATAATAATTGTGATATTCATATATTTGAAAGAATAATTCTTACTTACTGAAAGTGTAAAACGTAGACATGAAATAGCAAATTTATAGACGAAATCTTAATCTTTTCTAATGAGAATCTACAAATATAAACTTAAAAATATGACTTTTTTTATTTTAGGGAAATACGAAATTCCTGCTAAATATTGTCATAAAAACAATGCCTGAATACCTGATTTATAGCATCTTTTTATGAAGATAATTTCATATATTTGTTTTCCCATATTATTTATTAATAAATAAAATATAACTATACTGAACATAGAATAAAATATAACAAATATTAGAATGTTAAAGATCTATTAGCAAGGTAGAATTAATATTCCTTATGAATACTTTTAAAGAAAATGAGCCTTCTGTATTTAATAGTTGTGATAGAACTCTATAAAGAAATATCTGTAGTTCTGGAAGCTTTATCTTTAGTAGAGTATTTCACGTCCCTTGAAGATATAAAATATATTTGATGCCTGATCTAACAGCTAAACCTATTTTCTTCCCCCTTATTCGAGATGGCGAGATGTAGAAATGGAAGGGAAGGAAAAAAGTTTTATATAAAAAAAATAGCAAGAAAATACACCATCACCAGAAGGTAAACAATTCCATGCCAATGTCGAAACAGTTTCTTCTCCAGTTTATCTTGTTGTCTGCCACTCAAACAAGGCGCTCTCCTTCTTTTTCCGCAGCTGAAATACGATTGCTAAAATTTTAGATTTTTTCTCTCTCCTTCAGGGAAGTATCGAGTTCCTTTCATGTGAAAATTAGTTTTCAGTTACATTTTATGTCTTTTACCCGGTAGCGTATATCAAGTATTTTAAATGGAAATCCATATCACTTGTTATGTTTTGAAGTAAATATAATGATTTTACTACTCATGTCTTCTATTGTATCTGGATTGGGTGCACTGAAAATAAGTAAATTTATATATATTTTTTCATATAAAGACGGGGCCATGAGTGAAATTGTTGAATTTCTAGAATTAGATTCGTCAAATAGTTGAAAAGCAATGAAACTTCATTTTTTCCCCTGGAATAAGTTTTCTTTTTTCTGTGTGTGAAAATTGCGAATTGCTACATAAAATTATATTATCTTATTTGATTTTCTAATTAGCTGCATAAAATCTAGGAAAAGGGTTATAAAGTTTATCTAAGAAAAAAGTGGGATTATTTTAGAGTTAATTATTATTTATAAAAAGTATAATAAATTTAAAAAACACGAAAACATGGCTTACGATTTGCAGAATTTCTATGTCTATTATTTTTGCTATGAAAACTTAAATATCATATAAAAAGAAAATTAATGTATTTTTTATCAACTACTAAACTGCAGAGGATTTAAAAAAAAGCACTAAAAGTCGGATTTCTTTCAGCTATATTTTTATGTCTATTATTTTAATATGAAAGTTTAAATGTCCTTTAAAAAGAAAATTTGTTTTAGATATACCATTAAACGGAATATGTTTTTAAAAAAATCCCGAAAACATGACCTTCGATCAATAAAATCTCCATGGATACTAGATTAATTAGGAAAGTTTAAATATCATTTAAAAATTTTTTATATCCGCCGCTAACCATGAGATAATTTCAATACCACTTGAGCTAATAAATGTAGCGAAATAAATGTATATTGGAATTAATGAATCAAGAAATTTAAGGGTTAACTGAAAATTTCAAACGATTGAAGCCTCTTTGGAGCAAATTTATAAATTCATTATGATACAAAAGATAAGTTGATAGTTAGTGATATTTTATTGAATTTTAACGTAGTTATTTTATGCCATTTTGCGATTTTGCAATAATTTCAGTATACTTCATTATATAAACCAGAAGGGAACACATAGAGACAACTTTTCCATTTTAAATATTTCCTAATAACAGCAATATTAAATTATATTATAGGAAGAACGTTCATATTTGTCTGTTAAGAAAAAAGAGATGTTTGATTTGAGAATATTGAGTTGATTATTTGTCTGAAAATTGCAATGGGGAAACCTGATGCCATTATACGATACTAAAATTCTAATTACGCTATGTGTTTAAAGATATATATATATATATAATTTTTTAATAAGAAACATTTGAAAATGAAGTTACCAATATTCAAACGATTAATATTTAAAATTAATATAATCTCTAATTATCGATAATTACCAATATTGTTGAAATTATCAGTCTTGGGGTATTTCCTTCACCCTATTGTCAAAAATAAATAAAATAACTAATATTTAACTGTAATTTTCACAATATTAATTCACTATAACAATTCACTATAATAATCCACTATATTATTTACTATAGCGATTCACTATAATAAATTTTATATTATAATATTTCATAATAATCAGGTCACAAAGAAATAAATGACTAAAAATATAATACATATTTCGAATTCTGTATAACATTTAACAGCATTAACCTTCCACTTTCTCTCAGAGACATTAAAATTATCAAACATCCTTTTCAAAAAGAGAATGTCAGGGATTCTCTGAAACAGTCGCGCCATTTATTTTCTCCTTCTCTTTTTCTGTATCTCAATGAAAAAAAGAAAGAGGCAAAGAAATGAGGAAAAAATTTAAGCAATTACCTACAATTTTGAAACATTTTTTCACTATTTTGCATTTACCTCTGTCTGCATGATATTTTAAGATTTGTTTTAAACTTATTTAGTGATAAAAGGAAAATCAAAATCATAAAATAACTTTTGAAAATAATAATAAAAAAAAACTTATTTTCTGAAATCTTGCTATTTGTCTGGATGCCCGTTGGAACGATTGTTACATATGATTCCTAAAATAAAATCGATGGCTCTACCTAAGTTAAAAGAATAGACGTATGAACTCAATTTTGGAAACAGCAATAGCAGCAATAACAAAAAAATAGTTTATAATCTGAAGGTAAAAAAGCTTTAAAACTTCAAGAAGGTTTTACTTTTTACTTTTGGGAAGATATTTTCCTCATCTTGAACTGATTTTTATTTATTTTTTTCTTTTTCATCCCTCTTCTAGATGTATTTTCATCATTCAACTTTGTCAGGACAGATAGTAAGTCAACCTCAAGATTTTTAGGATATTATATTTATCCTCTTTCATTTCTTTGTGTTATGAATCTTTTGAATGTTCAATTTTTTTCGTATTCCTCTTGCAATAAGTTTAATTTTCTTCAGATTATTTCCACGGTTATAGTTTTACAAAAAGAATATTTTTTTTATTAGTTTAACTTCTTTTACAATAAATCAGAGAATATGAACATCCCTGATGGTCAAAGTTTGTTAAAAAATAGAATATTTATGACTGTTTAATAATAAACATTTTAAATAAATGGTAAATCAAGTAAAATTCTTATTTTAAAATTTCAATTAATTAAGTAAAGGGATGCAGATGAATGAGCGAGATTTAAATTTGAATATATACTCATGTTTTATTTTGATGTAAGAGACAATATCATTTTATATTAAAGCATCTCCAACTCTGAATTATAAATATTAATGAAACCATTAACAATTGTCTAGGATACTCTCTAAGGTAATGTTTAAACATATTATGATAGAATCAGCCAAATTTTCATTTTAAGTGAATCATATTAGCCTTCATTTGAATGAATGTTGAAAATTACTGATTAATTTAAAAATAAGATTTAGAGAGGGTTTAATTCTTACTTTTTAAGTTGTTCATATTAGATACATTCCTTTTGTTCAGTTAAAAGACAAAAGAAAGACGTCATTTTCGCCTTTGAATTTTAGATTAGAGATGCTATAAAAGTTTATTTGTGATTGATTCATTTTTAATTTTCATTTTTCACTCAACATCGAAAATGTTTAAAATCAAATTATAATGTATTTTTAAATGAATGAGCAAATTTTGAATCGTCAGATGAGCTAAAATCGTTTAATTACATGAATAAATATTATTTCATTATAATCTTTATGTAGAACTGGAAATTTGATATCTTAATATTAATTTCCTTGTGCTTGGGTATTTATATATTTGAAGGTAGTAATTATTAATTTGGATGACATTCTGAAACTATTCTGAAAAACAAAATCTATCAATGAAATGTCTACTATTTTTTGTTATTTAAATCTATAAATTCTATTAGGTAATAATAATATGTGCGCATTGGACATTATATCTTTTCTACTTTATTTCCGAGTCAAATTGTAGTTGCCAATTGTAATTATAATAATTATTTTTACAGCCATAGTTCACATCTTGGGTGATAAGAAAATTTATTTCTATTTAATTAGCTGCTCGTTAAAGCTATTCAACAAACTTTAGAGAAATTTTTAAAAAATCCATGTAATAAAAAAATTACAAATTACAGTTTTACAAATTACATGTATAGAAAGAAAAATTATAATTTTTTTTCGCTTTAATATAAGAAAGAAGTGAACTGTCATTGCAATCGTAACAAAATAAAAGGTTCAAATTGTATCTGCACATTCTTTGATTTTCATTTACTCCTTTAAATGACAAAATTACTCATAAAAATATGCTTAATAAGAAATATTTATTTTTGCTTATCATCATGTACATTGTAAAGGTATATATCTAGGAAGACATTGTTGTTATACTTGCCACAAGAAAATATATTTCAGAATATATGTATTTTTACCTTCTTTTAAATTTATCTGCTTAATATTTGTCTTTCAAATCGCATGTATTTCAATATAATTTTATTGTAAGGGATATATATATATAAATAGAGAAGCTATTGTAAACTCTTTTCGTTACCTCTTACTCTTTTAATGTATCAAGGCATTTTTGTTACTGGAATAACTGATATTCATTGCTTTACACGATTTCCACTTTGATTCATAATTTTTTTCATTTATCCATAATGTATTTTTCACCATGATATTTAATAAAACTTCTCGGGAATTTATCTATACAAGTGTTATGAATTTTCTGCAAAAGCTATTGCATGTCGGAAATAAAATATTTCCAATTTTCACATGATAAATATATTGTTGACGATATCAGAGTGAATTTGGAGTTTAATGCTAATATTCTATATAAATTGCAGAAAGTCTTTGAATGAGAAGATAAAAAAGCTTCATTTATAACTTTGATAAAATTACTAAGCGGAACACAAGCTAAAGGTATGAATTGCGTGAGTTCAAAAACGAAGGAAAGTTCTGGAAAAATGATCGGAATCTAAATTCAAAAACAATAACGTCATCCGCATTGGTGTATATGTTTGATTGAAAATTTAGTTATCCGCTAAGTATCAGATGCGGCTTACAGAAGTAGACAACACATAACATAAAGTGAACTCATATAGAACAGCTATTCACTCATCACACTCACTTCCAAAGTCCTTTTTCACAAGTGGAGGGGGGGAGTCCATTCAAACATATCATAGCTAGAACGGATAAAGAATAACCATGCCCGAACCGGGACTTCAACCCCGGACACCCATATCGTGGGAAAGACGTTCTACCTCTGGGCCGGGGCGTCGGTATTGATGTATATTCATAAATTAGTTTTATTCAAAAAAATATTTTCTAAAAATAATCTGTTGTGCATGACTTTCAGTCTAAGCATTATTCTTGAAATAACAACTAGTGATTGATTTAGATAAGTGAGAATATATTCATGATATTATCTTAATTATATAGAATTTTAAGGACTATGTGCATGTCAAATTATCATAATAATAGGGACATGAAACATGTTAAAATTGTTCACTTTTCCATAAATCAGATCGAAATATGAAACTAAATGTGTAATTCTTCGAAGATAAGAAACCTAACCATTTTGTATATAGGGTCATAAAAATTATACTATTTGGACATTACTTTAAACTCTGCAACATATATTCGATCAAGTTATTTGTCGCGTGTCTTTCCCTATTTAGGAAAGGAGTCAAACATATCCACTGATTACGTATTTGAGGAATATTCAAAATCAAATGCGGCAGCGATTTAGAGATCATATTAACAGATAAAACATAAAGGAAAAGCATTTAATTTCAAAATTGTTTCTTTAAAATTGGCTCATATTTTATGAGATGAAAATTCCTATTCGTACAATGAAATATGCATATTGCATAGTATATAAATGATACTAAAAGCCCTCTTTATTTAATATTTAAGTACAAATATATTACAATTATGTTAATTACCTTAATATTTAAGTACAATTCTTAAGCATAAAAATACTACTCTGACAGTATGATAGAGAAGAAAATGGGTTGAAAATATTAAATTAAATAATTAAACATATTACTAAATTTTTTGAGCCAAAATAAAAATGTGAAACAATTATGTTTTTGGCAATGAAAAAAGAATGACCAAAATTATCTTTCCTAGTATTTCTAAATAAATGTTAAACCACATACGTTCACAGTAATAGTATCAAAAGTTAGGTATATTTTACGGACTTTGTAGGAAAGAAATAATTTTGTAAGAATTTTGATGTTTTTTTTTTGATTTTCTACCTACGGGAAAAACATGCCTACTTATTCTGAAATTCTTTCAATAAATAAATCTATTCCTGAATATTGATATTATAGAAACTTCAACTTTAGTACCTACATCTCAGTACTTGAAGATCATCATTTAACTAATTGAACAATATTAAAAAAATGAAGTTCCTCATAATATATATATATATATATTTAAAAATTTAATTATTCTTAATTTATTGACAATTTTCTTTATAAAATAATTTAAATTCTAGACATATTGCTAACAAAACATCGTTATTTTAATAATGCACGTGAGTTTGAAATTTTTTTTTTTGGTAAAGCAGTAGAAACTATTCAGCATCGTTTGGAATTAATTATAGGTGACTTTTCTCCATTTCCCTGAAACGGAAAGCTAGTACTTTCAGGTTTGGTTTTCTCATTAAATTTCTAGTTTTAGATATTTTGACGTTTCATTCATTTGCAGTACAATTCCTTACAAAATAAACAAAAAATAATTAATTAGTAAATATGATTAATATTTAATGATATGTATTATTTATACGATACAAATTTCTAAAGATTTTGTTTTGTCATCAGAAATTTTAAATTTATAGGGAATTTTCTTATGCCTTTTATCAAACAATTCCAAGTCATCATCTTAAGTTGAAAATAAGTACAATCGTAATGTTTTTCTTTAAAAATGACATTATTTAGAATTACTATTGGAGTCCTGTTATACTTGCTGAAAAATATAAACAATCTACAAACGTATCCTCTATCACGTTTTGCACAGATTTATGTTGCCAAAAAATATACATTTAGAAATTGGAATGTTCAGCACGTATATTCAAAAATGCTCTAACAAATATCGAATTCCGACTGAGCTCAAGAAACATGCTAGAACCAGAGTGCGCAACGAATCCTCTACTACATCCGCTTGAAATTTGAAAGGATGCTCTAAAGTTTATTCTGATACTCAAAAAGCAGAAATATTTTTAAATCCCCGACGTAAATACAAACAAAATTTTAGACACGTATTTTAATACAAAGAGTATAAAATCTGTTTAGTACTATTTTGTGTCAACCTGTTTCAAAAGTAGTTTTTCTTATATATTTTTTTTATTTTCAAAAACTAAAATTATTTCTGAATTTCAAAGTCTGCATCTGAATTTATCCTCTTCTAAAGGTTATTTTTTGGATAATGTTTTTATCAAAGTACTTACTATATAAATATGTTAATTAATCAAAAAGAAATTCCAAAGAATTTCTGTAACTGAAAACAAGTACGAAAATTAATTGAGATCTGATATATAAATATGATAAAACAATCACTTAATAACAGCATATTTATTGATAGAAAATTGATCATTAATACATAATTTTTTAAAAAAATACTATTAAATTTTATATAACAATCTCAAATAAGGAAGACTACTTTAGATCTGGTGCATAAATATAATAATATAATAACTTAATAATCATATTTTATATTGATAGATATTTGATTATTAATATACATAAACGTTTTCACCAATTATATAGCAATAAATCGCAAATAATGTATTAAAATGCAACTGAATATTGTGATAATACTTTGTCTTTTGAATTGGATCTAACAATATATAAAATGTTTGATCTGCGTTCTAGACGTATTATGTTTCCCAACAAAATCAAAAGAAGTAACAAAACTACTGATACTTTCAGAAATGTTATCTCTGAAATAAATATGAAGAAACAAAATTATTAAAGAGTCAAATGTATTGCCAGAAATCAGAAACGTTCTTTCTGTTTTAAATTCATTCTTAGAAGTGTTTTTTTCTCTCTTTAAAACTTCGAGTTTAAAAAAAAACCTGCTTTCATCTTAAAAAAGAAAAGTACAATATTTAATAGGGAAAGAATATCTTCTGACTTGAATGAAAAAATCTCTACTTTTAAGATTGTCTTGTTTTGTAGTATTTAAGTGAAAAATATAGCTGTCTGGATTTCCAAAAGAATATAAAAATGGATATTCAGTCGAAAAAAGTACCAGTTTTTAGGTTATAGATAAAAATACCCAAAAATATTTTGAAAGGGTTCTGCCCCCCCCAAAAGAGCATTTTTTATCATTTTTCGACTACGCTGTTTAGTTTTCAATGCTATTACAGAAATATATTTTCTTGGACTTCAGTATTGCGATTCTGATTACTTCCATCATGTTTTGAAAATCACATTAATTTTCTACCAATATTTCTTATTTCCTTTTGGTACCTTTAGAGTGGCGACATGTTTTTTTTTGTTTACTTAGGTGAAAGTTTAGATTCACTAAGAGTACTTTAAAGCTTTTTAACTTGATGAAGGGAAACTTTTTTCTTTCAAGTATATTTTCTTTGAGCAAGGATTTTATTTTTTCTGGTTATTATTATTCTTTTGTATTGCAGAAGGCAAATACCTCTAACTATTATTAAACGTAATAGTGAGTAATTTTAGCTCAGTCTAACATTACAGAAGATTATATTTATTTTATTAGTTTAAAAGACGTTTTAACTCTAAAAAATAAATTAGAATGAATATATTAATAAAACCTATAAGTTCAAACGATAAAATATTGAGAATATCTTTGAGACGATAAAATATTAAGAATATATTTAATTGCAAGCAATATGGCTATTTAATGATAATTTCCTAACATGACTTAATTTATTTGGATATACATTTAATATTTTGATAAAACAAGTTATGACTTATATTTGCATTATTATTTAACTATTTATTATATCCTGTGTTTGTTAAACATTCTCCTAACGTATGTTAAATAAAGTTCTATAAAATGTCACATGAAGCTGGTAAAACCGTGGTAAATATGCTCGACACAACTGACACATTTCCATTTATCATTCTATGTTAATTTATCTGAAAGTTAATAATTGTTTATTAGGAGAAATGCTGTAATTTGTTAAAGTTAAGAAGCTCGAAAGTAGATGTTCCTAATATTATTAAACTATCATTTTAATGAAATAACAAAATATTTCCAAGAAAAATAGATCTAGATACTCTAATTCATATCATAGAAAAAATTAAATGCAAATAACTTTCAACAATAAAGAAAAGAAGCCATTTATTGTCCAAAATATAGAATGCATTCTATTGAATGTTGAATATTCAAATGGATAGCATCATTAATTTTTTTGTTATTAATATCTATTAGACTATTGTTATTTATTTTTCATTGTTCGATGTTGTCTAGTATTTTGTGTGATTATAGATATAAGACTTCATTATATGTTTGTTTGTTAAACAATATTATATTTTTTCCGATTTAAAAATAATCCTCTGTATTTCCAAGTATTATATGAATAATTTTTTCGAAATCATCATTCCTTTCCCATAAATCATAAATAACTGTTTATATAAAATAGGTTTCTTATATAAATTTCTTATATACAAAGTTTTTCTTCTAAAATTAAGAAATGCTTAATTTTAGAAGAAAAACTTTATGAATTTACAAAAATAAAAGCTAAATTTACAAATCATTTTACTAATTTCAAATTAAATAAATAGTTATCCACGTGTATGCTAAAGGCCTGGACTGATTTTGATGAAATTTTTATGTGGTGGATTCGTTCGAGAATGGTTTACATTCAAAAGAATTTTAATGAAAATTTAAATTAATTGAAAATGAAGCTTTCTTTGATATAATTTCCGAAAATATTATTACACAAAATTTATTTTTATATCAAATAAAAATACAAAAAATCATCTTTTATATCAAATAAAAATTCAAAAAAAAAACATCTTTTATATCAAATAAAAATAAAAAAAACCCATCTTTTTAATGATATCATTTTATTTTACCTACAAATTAGATTTTAATTTATAACGAATTTTTAAATATTTTAACCATATTTTTCCAAAATTTAATCCATTCAAAATATTAATTTCATCCATTAGAACATGGGAAAAAATTATCTTTTATCAGCGTGTTGCCACACGTCGACAAAAACACCGAGGAAAAAATGTTAATTAATATTGCAATTTAAGCCCAGAAATTGTAAATTCCAGCACGTGATTCTATGAAATGAAATAAATAAATATATTTTCTCAACAAATATACGGATGAAAGTTTTCTATAATCGTTCATATCGTTAACTATAATCAATAAAGTAATCGTTAACTATAATATCAATTCAATAAACCAACTTCATAAAAGCAATCGGGATTTAATCCGAGTAAAATATCCATTCAAATACAGACCCAACAGTCAATTTGTTAATCTTTAGTAATAAGCATAAAAACTGTTTAGTATTACAATTAAAATGGTCGAAATGAAATAAATAACTACAGTTCATGTAATGTGGGTCAATAATTGCTCTGATGAATTACGAATTTAAAATTTTTTGATACTCTTCTCTGTGAGTCATATTTAATAAAATTTTCTTGAAACATTAACATTTTAAATAGGAAAAGTTAAAGTTCAATGAACTAAACCAACCAATAAAAATTTTTGATTTATGAAAATTTATATCTTACTCTTCTATAAAAACGTAACATTTTATGCCCTTCCATTCACAATTTAAGTAAAATATCAATTCCGAGGCAATCAGTGCACGGAATTTCTCCTAGACATAAATAAACGAATCCGTTTGCGCATGTGTGTGTATGTGTGTATTTATGCTCTACAGAAAAGATTATATGATCCAGAGTTACCTAATTTGGCATTTATATACCTTGGAGGGTAAAAATGTATACATCGGAGTGATTTTTTTTTTTAAATTTTCGTAAATTAAAAATTAACCAAAATTTTCCGCAATGAAATTCGAAAATATTGTAACAAAAAACTGATTTTTAAATTATCTTAAAGTTTAATAAATTATTTTTTCTATTATATCAATGTTTCAATAAAGAAATAAATGATTATGTGTTATGTAAATTCGGTCAATAAATGCTGTGTTATTAAGAATTTAACATTTTTACAATTATCCTCTCCGAACCATATTTAACAATATATTCTTGAAAATTCAATATTCTAAATATAAAAGATTTTCACTCCAATAAAATGCACTATGATTGATGAAAATTTAAATATCACTATTCTATATAAATGGACGATATTAAATCACTTCATCAACCGCCTCAAAGAAACCAATCACAATTCTAAGATTTCTGAAGAGTGATTGACATAAATTAAGAAAAAGCTGATTCTTCTGATATTGTAATATTTATAACTTAAAAAATTGGTCATATTTTATCACAAAAGATATAAAACATTATTTATTTAGAAGTTGGAGTGTCAAGACAAATTCACATAATATGATTTAGGATAAAAGGACTATCTAAAAGTTAAACTTCATTATTTTTTTGAAATTTTATAAACCACGAAATCAAAATATTAATATTAACATCATTTATATTCGTTTAAAAATAAAGATAAAAACTGAATTTGATGATTGAACCTTGGAATTTTTGCAGAATAATTGTTTAAAATTTAGAAATTACGAAAATTATTTTGTAGTGCACTTAAGATTTCAATGACGAACAACTCTGCTTTTACTTCTCATACTTTTTATTTTAGGCAATCAGGGACCTTTAAAATGATCTTTTGCAATTTTCACTTTGGCAATTTGAAATTTTACAGGCATTAAGAGTAACGCTTTAGAAGATGACAGACAAAGTTTTAAAACATGATATTAATTTATTTATGAGTTAGAGGGGCTAATATAATATAATATTAGCGATTAATAACATCAATGAAAAATGTTCCAGACTCTCCAAATTTATTCGAAAGCACTACAATTTGTATTATTACTTCCTCTTACCGTTTTGAAGCAAAAGTTGGGATTAATATTGAACTTTTAGCTTGAAATATCAAGATTAATCAATATAATAACTTAAAACTACTGATTTTTTTTTTAAAAAAGTTTAAGTAGTTTTGAATTATTACATTTTTTAATTTTGATATTTCGTACTCAAACTTCAATAATAATACCAACTTTTGTTTCTAAAGGATGAGAGGAAGTAATAATAAAAATTGGAGAGCTTTCGAACAAATTTGGAGAGTCTGGATTATTTTTTATTAATGTTATTTATTCCTAATTTAATGTATACCCCCCAACTCATATATAAATTAATATAACGCTTTAAAATTTTGTGTTAATTCATAATACCTGTCCAAAGTGAAATTGCAAAGTCATTTTTAAAGGTCCCTGGTCGCCTTAAAGACGACGTAACTACAAACCTATTAAGATATTTAAGATATTATCATTTTTTTAAAAAAATATTTATTCTCAAGCAGGTATCTTTGCAAAATTACATTACGAATTCTCAGATATAAGATTAAACAGCATCTTTTCTTACTGACCCCACATAGGTTAACGCAGGAAGGCATCTGTCGAACACATCTACTCTTTCTTCGGTTAATGGAGACAAGTTGGGTAGTAGACAGGTGGGGATAGACGCGCAACAATGGAGCCACGGTGTTCATTAAGGGTGAACAAACGTGGATCGGGGGACGTGATAAACAACTGGCCGCCATCCGTTTTGTGAGACTCCTTACACGCTGGAAGGAGATAGATGTCCGGATATTGGGAAAACAATGGCAAGAATTGAAAGCCCGCGGGGAAGAAAAGTTTCTACCATCTTGCTGCCGTTTTTATCTCCTTCTTAGGGTGCTCTAGAGGAACAATAATCTTTGGGTTTTTGTCTCGGTGAAAGAATGATTGCTCCCTTTTATTCTTTATAAAATTTTATTTGAAGTACTTTGTTTCAAGTAATAGGAATTTAGAATACATTTGTCACTATCTATCTAAGTTTTTATCTCTCTATCTAAAACTTTGTTATAATAATAATTTTTAGAATGGTACTGTATTTCGATATTTTTAAAGGACAGGTGGGCTATTAATTACCATTGATATCGAATTGTCTATATGTCTATATATTTCGTTATATTATCATTTATCTGTTCTCTTCGTATAGGAAGCAAATATTAAATAGCTCTACAAATGAAGTTAGATTATCAACGTCTTCACAACATGAAATAGCCAAACAATTATTAACTTAGGTGATTTCTAAAAATAAATTTAAAAAAAAAAGTCAACGCGTCACAAAAACCAAGCAAATAAAGAACTGTAAAAAAACTGTTTAATTTATCTACTAGGCAAATATGGTGAATCTAATTCTATTTTTGAGTCCTAACTTTTGGTTATTGACTCTATGGTGTCTTCATTCATGCCGTTATTCGTAGAGTAATGTTTCCAAACCAAAGTAATAAAATCTGAGGCCCGGGGCAAAAACTTCTTTTGAGCGCTCCTTTTGCTTCACTACTTTATTTATGAAGAACATTCAATAAAGAATGAAACATAAAAGTAAATTTTTTATTTGATTTGCGGGGGGGCACTTATGAGGGGGCCCGGGACAACTGCCACGTATGCCCCTGTCTTGGTCAGGCCCTGATTTTAGGTAGAATATTTGATAAATTTAATATATTAGTTAAAATGATTTCTTATCAATGGCAAAGAATAGTTGTTAGATTTAAACTAAATATTCATCACAAGAACGAGGAGACATAACGGGCGTTATCTAAGCTGGAACTGTTGCATAATTTTAACAATTCAATTCCTTATGTATATATATATATATATATATATATATATATATATATATATATATAATTGAAAGTTATGATTTTTCTCCCTTTATAAAATTTCTTCTCTCTATGCGAGTAAATAGGGAAAAAAAACGACATACATCTGACGTTAATTATTCACTTTTAGTTCATGACCGTTATTTATAACGAAAACTAAATGTCAAGGAAGAGAAAGAGTTAAGTTAATTAAGAATTATTAATGATGTAATTTTGGATGCACCTTAATCTTAAATCACCTTTAAGGAAGCTTCAAATGCACAAATCCTTTTACAACATAATCTGGAAAAATCCCTAATACTGCTATGCTTCTCCTTTTCCAAAAAGTCTGTAATTATTAGCAAGTTCCTTAACGCTTACATGAATAAGAAGATAAAGATTGGTTGATAGGGCTGCTGGGAATATAATGCGGAAAGAGTTTAGTTCTTTCTTCTCAGAAAGTTTGTTGTATCTGAAGAGTTTGAAATATAAATACTATAAAATAATTAATAACTTTTGGAGGGATATTTCCAAATATTCTGCCTATAAAGCACCAAATACGGAATTCACTTCCGGAAACATTTTTTTAAGAAATCGGATTACTACGTATTAAAACCATATGCTTTGCTTTTCGGAAAGGAATTTATATATCTTATAAAGTATATAGAATCAGAAACTGTAGATTTATTATTGAAGTTTAATATACGGGACTTCTTATTGAACATTAATATCTGGAGAACTACAGCATGCATCAGAAATATTTCATCTAAAAGCATTTGTTGTATTTATTCAGTATTTGATGTATTTTCATAATTTAAATATAAAATATTTTGGTTAGTGAGCTTGTCTATGGCAAGTGTCATAAGCCATAACATCAACAAACGTAACATTTTTATAGAATAAAATGAAATATAGTAGAAATTGTTTAGGAAACAGCATTTAGTTATGACAAAGTTATGAGATATAAAATAAATAAACTGTGATTATTTTATTTCAAAAAATTGACATTGAATCATTATTAAAGATTAATAATAAATTATTATTAAAAATTAATATTGGATTGACATTTGAAGTATAATTAACTCAATATAAATTTATTTTAATAGAAAAATTGAAGAAAAAGATTAATGTAATAGGACTTTTCTTTGTTAACTTTTTTTATTGAAATAAATATTTGCCTTTTATCACAATATTATAAATAAGTCAAATAGTCTATGAAAGTGTTAGTTCCCACATTAAGTTTAATGCGCTGTAATAACCCTGATTTTCTAATGTAAGAAATCAGAAAAATTTCGGATGGATTTTCTTTGTGATATTTATTTCATTGATTTCAAATGAAGTTTCCCTCGTTTACCGACAGCTGTTCATTTAAGGATGGTGCAATTAACCACTTGTAACTTCACTAAGAAGTAGTAAGCAAAAATTATGACCTATTATAAATATGCCTCCTCATGGGTATAAGGTATTGTTAGTATATTGTTAAAAATATGCTTCCTCATTATAACATCCTAATTATAACAAAATATAAACATCTCATTCCCTAATCTTTTATCTCAACCTTTTTGTTATGAAATAAAATAAATACCTCCTGACGTATGCGCAAATCACAGAAGGTTTCCGAATCCGAGGATGAACATTGTATGTCTCAGATTACAAAAACATCATAATTTTTGCATTGAAATATGTTTAACTTTATATGAGTCTAAGAAAAATAATAAAGTAACATTTGATTATATTATTAAAATAATACAATGAAGTTTAATTAACATTTAAAACAGCTTAATACATTAAACTATTTTAATTTCTTCTATTTCTCTAACAAATTGATTCATCTGATAAAATTCTTTGTGAGAAAAAAAATCAGTCAAATTACTTACTTCTAAACTCGATACCAGGATCAAAAATGGCAATATAAAGTTCATCAATGGGAAAGTCAAAATTATATGATATGGTTAAATATTTCAGCTAACTAAGGATTAATGATTTATCAGCTTGTCAATAAGGAAAGCTGACCCCATGTTTTGAATGTTTGCAATTGTAGAGAAATTATACCATTCGTATTTCGAAGGTTCGTACATCGAATAAATATCCCTTACCTTTATAAATATTCCTCAAATAATTCTTCCGTACTTTCTTCCCAAATTCCATAGCCGAACAGGGTTATCCCTTTTATCACTATTTCTCAAATACCTTCAAAGTTATCGATATATTTAAAATCTTTTTATACTTTTTGTGATAATTTTAATATATAGGATAATTTCTTGATAACTTGCTACGTACAAATGACGTTCTTCTTAATTGTTTCCACAATTAAGAATTAAAAAAAGTGATATCGCTCTGCCTTATAGTGCTTTCGTAACAAATATCATAGGTCCATAGGAAATATTTCGTCAGACTAATATAAAGTTCATTTAATGGGTTTCCAAAGTATCATGTTCATATTTAGCTCCAAATATGACAACCCGATGTTGTCGTTGGAGGATATCTTCTTCCGGGAGATAAGAGGCAAGAGGGCGCGGAATTGGCGATTTTGAAAAGAGCGCCAAGAGGGTGATGCTCTCTACGGATCAATCGTTACCAAAATTCTCTAATATTGCAGTATTTTTTGAATTTTTTGGTTGGAACCATATTTCCTAAATAAATCAGCTAATTAACGTCTTTAACATAATTATTCATTCATTTTTACTAGCTTTTTATAAAAAATTGTTAAAGTTAATTAAACATGCAATATATTAATTTAAAATGGGGAAACGAAAATTTTTATCATATACCATCCAACATAACGTACTGAAAAAGAAAAGATAACTATTTTTTGCAACTTTCTAGTGATTAGATATAAAAATATTATACCTCCATTTTTTTAGCTTTAAAGGATAGTAAAGGACTTTAACAGTATATTATACATTAAATACAAAAGACTTTAATAGTATTTAAAGGACTTTAATAGTTTATTATACATTAAATACAAATTGTTACGCATTTAGAATAATGCTAATGAAAAAAAAAATGATTTTTAATTAATACAGCTTTAAAATATTTTTAATATTATTATAAAAGTATTTATAAATTGTAAGTTTGAGCTTTTAGTCATGAAATTAATATAAACACACACACGTGTGTGTGTGTGTTTTGAATTTTGTGCAAAAATCGGATTTTTACTTAAAAACAAATAAAGGATATATTGGAATTAATATGAGTGACTAAAACTTGAATACAAAAAACTGATATACTACATAAGTTAATGTAAACTGAATATAAATTAAAACAATATTCAGATAAGTATCACTTTATTAAATAATAAATATTTTTGCAGTTTGAAATTCCATTAATAAGAATTAAAATGTGAGCATTTTTACCAAAGTTCAAAATATTTCCTTACTACAAATGTTATTAAAATAGTCTAAAATTAATTTTATTGAGAGATTTTTTTACTAGACATAATTTATATTCTTTGATAAAGATTATAGTAGTTGATATTCAATTGAATCTAATTCTCCAAACAAAAAGTCATTCTTTTGACAGAAACGATAAACTTGCCTTTTAAAATTTCCCTTAAAAGTTTTCACTGAAAATTTCAATTGATATAATACAAAACTCAGTCTAATGAAAATAAATTAAGGCATTATTTAAATAAATATCATTTCATCAAATAATAAATAATTTTTTCAGTTTTGTCTCCATCAATAATATTTAAAAAGTAAACATTTTTGCCAAAGTGAAAAATCTCACTTTACAGGAAAATTATAAAAATAGTCTGAATATGATTTAGCTGAAGGAATTTTTTCTTATTTGACAATATTTATATTCATTGATAAAGTTTATCACATGCATTTAAATGGATCTAATTCGCAAAACAAGATGTCATTCTTTTCATAGAAAATATAATCTTACATTTTTAAAATTTAGTTCCAAGCTTTGGCTAAAAATTTAAATTAATATAGCATTATTCAACACTTTTGGAAGGACATATTAATTAATGTTGAATCTATTCAAAGCATATCAGAATTAACATCAAAGATAGAACTGTTGCATTCGTTTCTTTGATTTAAATCGTTTCATGTATCTATAAACGATATTTTGTAATTTATTTTTTAATCATTTTCTGAAAATTGTCCAATTTGAAACGCTTTTACAAATTTGGTGTTTTCAATTAAAACTTCTTATCATCGATATATTAAAAAATTAATTATTAATTAAAATTTTGAAAAAATAAATTTTTATTCTACTCTATTGATATTGGGTTTAAGAAAAGATTAAGGATAATAATTGGAAAAATGTGCTATAGATTTTGGTTCACTTTATTGTCCCATGATATGAAATCTTTTTTTGAAAAAGGAGAAAAACGCTTATTTTCTTTAATTTAAAATAATTAATGTTGTTTGTGTTTGAAAATAAGAAAGTAGTCTGTGTTTTTGAAAATAACAAAGTAGTTTCCAATTCTTTTAATACCTTACATAATGTAAGATATATGTCACAATTCCAAAATTTCTTCCAGCACCAGACTTAAGTTCGAAATAATTTTTTTTAAATTTAAAGAGTCTAGGACTAAATTTCTTTGTTTATTTTCTATCAATATTGCTTTTAAGATCAGGTGACTTTTGGATTTTCACTGTTTATAATGCGTTTCAAATACTCCCTTCCCCCCCAAAAAAACTAAAAATAATTTTAAAAAACTTGAATCAAGGAGAATAGGGAAGGCCATAGATCACGAAATTGAATGTCTAATAGTACGTTTTTCTGTTACTTGAATTTTAATGAGGGGAAAATTTATTTTGCATACAAAGTGTGTTTGAAAAATATTGATACGTTCGCTGATTCTAAATAATTTAATTTTGAACAAAGATGCATGTTGATGCCAGCGATTGAATAATTTGTTGGGCCATTAGAATATAATTTTTTTAAAAAAACTAAAGCCTAAAATGAATAATTGTTCTTTTTATAAGTGACACTTGCCATGAACAAGCATTCCGGAGTAATCAGTGGGTTTTAAGCCGAAAGGAGCGTTTCTTGTTTTGACGTAGTGCCAACTAGGGCCAAGAGTACACGCTCTCCACATTTGCTTGCACAGCCCCTTTTTACAGGGGGGAGGGCATTCATACACTTTTCAGATAGAACACAGAACACCAAGCCCGAACGGAAGGACCAGAGGACACTCTATCCCTATACA
This sequence comes from Argiope argentata, assembly GCA_026289955.1. Taxonomy (NCBI): domain Eukaryota; kingdom Metazoa; phylum Arthropoda; class Arachnida; order Araneae; family Araneidae; genus Argiope; species Argiope argentata. Next base: position 8,224,645 of record JAOUZG010027119.1, on the reverse strand, counting down.
AGGACACCGGCATTGTTGTTTCTAATGGCATTTGTCATGGACAAGCTCTCGGCCGTAATCAATGATTTTAAGCTGAGAGCGCGTCTCTTGTTTCAAGGAACTCTAACTAGAACCAAGAGCATGTCATAGTTATTCACACATCATATTCGCTTGCATAGGTCCTTTTTACAGCGGGAGAGGGGCACATTCACACCTCTCATAGATAGAATAAAAGAAGAATAACCATTTTCGAACCAGGATTTGAACCCAGGACACCTATATATAATAAATAATAGAGATAAATCTAGATAATACAGATAAAAAATAGATAATAGAATCATATATACATTGCATTCCTTCCTCTAAAAATATTTAAAGCATTTAAGTTGGGTTTGACCTAAAGAATTTTTTTAGATGGAATAAGAAGACGCATACAAAAATAATTTTAATAGAGTTTTAAGTTTATTCAAAAATTCGAATAAATATCCACAGTGATTGCATTTTGAAGCTATACATACCTCCTGTTATTATTCATGTAATTCTGCTGCGTTGCATTAAGTTTATGTAACATTACGTTTAGATCATCTTTGTTATTTTAATTTTTTGTTTGAGCCTAAATCTGAATCTTGTGTAACCTTTTCTTTTGAATTATCAGCATTCAAATAGCCATTTCAGTGGTGATGTTGTGTATTTGCTATTCTATTTTCTGTTGTAAAAATGACTTTTTTGCGATATCTCCTTTTCAAGTGTGAAGGCGATCTCTTGGGATATCCTGTGACTGATGGTGTGGCTTAGATGGTCAAAAAATATACGTTGGGAACCTATTCAAAACAAAAGAGTTGAATCTAGCTACGATTTCAAACTTTTTAAAATTTATTTCCAAGAAAAAGTATTTGAATGGATGTTGATAGGGTTGATTGCAGGGCTCAATGTTTCGGAAAAATGATTCAAGCATTTGTCTTTCATGCATTATAATTCATTTGAAATTACTTTGTGCAGTAGTGCATCCTTTTTTGAAGATAATTATTAATGAATCTGTATTATGCACTTGGATCAGTTTAAATAACTTATTTCCTCTTTTTCTTTACTTTTCTTTTCAATTATGCACTGCCATTGCATGAATCACATTTCATTAAAAAAATTCGGTAATTTATTCATAAAAAATATAGTTATAAATTCAATGGATAGTAAATTGACTTATCATATGCCCGTTTAAATGTTATATGTGCAGTGAGTTATGGTGCAATAAACATTGAAAAAAGATATTTTGAAAAGGAATTACTATAGTAATGACTTGATCCTGGTCAATCAAATAAACGGGTAGCGTTTAAACACAATTGTTTTATTTACAGCTTATATACAATAAAAAACCGTAGCTCGTGCTCATCTAGGTTAATATTCTGGGAAATATTTACATCTGGATTAACAGTTCCACGACTAATACAAAGAAATTAACAGGCTGTAAGCGTATCCGGCTACTGCTTCAAGAGATCTACGGATATAACCGGTAGATCTTTAATCAAATTAGAGATCACGTGGTATCTCTTCAGCTAGTCTCGTCAGATCTCAGCTCTTCTCGTCTCGTCGTCGTCAGATCAATTCGTCTCGTCCTTTCAAACCCATCCATTTTAACCTCTGTTCAACCCCGCCTCTCAGGTTTGCATTGGCGAACTGGAGATGCCGATCATCCAATAATTCTTCCTAAATATTCAAAGTGGTCAACAGTTAACCATGGGAATATTTTCTAATCATCCACGTACACCCTCCAAAATAGGGAAATATTTAAATCTAGAGTTTTAGTACTTCTTTCTTCAAAGGGCCGTAAAACTCATGTGTGGTTCATTATCTGAACTTTATTCAAGTTCGGGTGGTCCCATAGGAGAAATATCCACATCTGGGGGTTTGACACAGTTTCCTTCTTCAAAGGGCCGAAACCGCATGGGTGGTCTATTATCTAGACTCTATTCACGACCAGAGGGTGAGACTAAAGGGGGGAATTCGCAAAGACGAGCACGAAGGAAGGAATCGTCCCACAGCTGACCGGATGTAATAATGTTCAAATTATTTACACTATAAAGAAGATGAAAAAGAATATAGAGGAAGATTTATAAATTTTTATCATCTTTACTCTTAAAATATAGGAATTTTAAATTTAGAAAAAAGAAAAAAATTATAATTGAACAAAAATGTTTAATTCGACAGTAATGAATTTATTTCTATAATACACCAAAACTCTGCCAAACATATTTTTTTCCAGTTATTCAATAGATTGTCTCAATATAAAAATAATATCAAAATGTCAAATATAAAATTACGATGCCAATTTCTAATTATCGAATAAAACATTTGAAATAAAAGAATAACAATGAAAGCGGATAAATTAATCTTCTGCATTATTTTAGGAAGGCATTTCTTCAAAAAGTATAATTAGTATCTATTAGTTTCATAAATTATAAAATAGAAAAACTTCAAATAAATTACAAAAATTATCTTTTGTTTGTTACTCATACACACACACACACACACACACACACACACACACACACACACACACATATATATATATTCAAATGTTATTTTTACTATCAAATATGTAACCGATATTTGAAATCATTTCTTTTTTAGTTTACCAAATTAGCAATAAGAATTAAGTTTAAAGCAAATACCAAAGGAAAAATTAGACTGAAGAATGTTAGAAGTTAAAATGCAAAAATAAAATATTTTTCTTTCATAAATTTAAACAAAAAATTAAATCAAATGAATTTCATATAGTTAAATATTTATGTCCATGAATTTCCATTTAAAAATATTTACCCTTTATTCTATTAAATATCTATTGACTAATTAGGAAATAATAATATACTTCTTGGTATTTTTAATACGTGTATTCATAAATAAACATTTCAATGATATTTACGGTTTTATGATTAATATATCTAGTGCATAGTTACAGAATAATAATATACTATATGGTATTTTTGTCGAGACATTCTCCGTTACCAAAAGTATTTACATTTAAATGCACTTTCATTCTTTAGTAAAATCAATTTTATCCTCCAAATTCTATGTCGAAATCTAATTAGCAAACTGAAACAATTAAACCCATCTCTATATGTTTCTCAAACATCGGAATCTCTAATAGTTCCTTTCACTGAATTCCCTGGGTATTTAAAACTGCAAATTAGTTCAATCGCTAATCCTAGAAATGAGTAACATTCTGCCTCGCCAGCCAGAATAGCAGATCGAGAAAGTGACGTTTATTCGAAAATATCCTTTTAAATTGATTCCAATGCCTTTGGTTTAGGTGTGTCTCCTGATAGGATAAGTCTGTAAATTTCGGCATCTTGATTAATTACGTAAACAGAAAAGCTTTCAAGGGAGTGTTTAGAGAATCTGGCAAAGAATTCAGGTTGTCATACACCGGGCTTGGGTAATTATTGAAATAAATGGCAATGCAGGAATTTATCTGTAAGATTATTATCTTTCT
>JAOUZG010027119.1:8204668-8220779 GCA_026289955.1 Argiope argentata | reverse complement strand
TCAATAGGAACAATTAATTAGTTTTTTTAGGGATTTTTACTTGATAAAATCCTTTTCATTGTACCTCAAATATGTTGTTGCTGTTACTAATGCACTTGCTCTGAACAAGCGCGCTGAAGGCCGTTACCGATTTTAAGCTAAATGAGCGCCTCTTGTTTTTTATGTAGTGCTAACTTCACCTAAGAGTAAGACCAAGGGTAAGCTACACACTCATCACATTCATTTTCTCAGCTTCTTTTTACACAGGCGCACATTTACACACCTCACAGATAGTACACAGAAGAAAAATTCTGCCCGAACCTGGAACGCGATGATGACGTAGAAGGCACGTTACCTTTGCACCAAGACGACGGCGTACCTCAATTATAAGATGTTAAGTCATCATATCTGTAAGTACATATTTGATTCCTTGATTTACAAGTGTGATTCCGTTTGTCACATCTGAATGAAAAAGACATAGATTTTATAGATGGGTTTGAAACAAGGTGGGTAGTACCCATTTTAATCTCCATGGCATGCACTCGTTTAAATTCAATTGACAATAAAAATACTACGATTTTTTATATTAGGAAACAGTCATTTTTTATGTGATATTGTATTTAATAAATGCTACACTGCTACTTTCATCAATGATTTTATCTATGTGGTGCAATAGATAAAAAAGTTAAAAAGAAACCAAAGTCATATGAGACTCTCCGATGCACCCTTTGGAACACGTAATAAACTATAAAACTGAATAATCGCACCGCCAATACAGCAACGCTGTCAGGAACAGTGGTTGAGTCGTAAGTGCCATCACCGACTACGGTACAACCCTTACCGTACGAAGTACATCCAATCATCAATGGGAGGAGCTTAACTCCCATCTATTAGTGTAACCTCTAGGATGGTAAGATCATAATATATAACCATGCAACAAGAACCTTGACCTGATTTCAAAGTGCCTCTCTCAGGGAGTTAAGAAATAATCAGAAAGCAAAAGAATTTTAAAATCATTTTTGAATGGAGCATTTCATTAAATTTGCTTTCCGAAATTCGTCCGACTTAAATGATAAGCTTACAAAATTATAAGGGGAAACTAATATCAGTACACCAGGCTTCAAAAAGTATTCCTAATTCACAAAACTTCTATGGATTTATTAATGAACCAATAAGACCACACATCATCGATATGGTAAAAAGCTATTTAATAGATAATAATAATTCATATTTAAGGTCTATTAATAAAAGAAAAATCAACAGTCTAGTGTTAGATATTAGATAAATAATATTGTGTTTCATAAAAATCAATTAGATAGATATAAAAAGGATAATATCAGTTCCTTTGATACAATATCAATTGAACAAAATTATCAGAAAATGTTTTTGTTTCATTTTCCAAAGAAGAAATAATTATTTATGAATGAGTGTAGGCATATTTATTTATTTATTTATATAACTATGTTTTAGGCATATAATTAATTCTTTAATTTAATTTTAAAGCTTTTTGTTAATTTTAATTAGAAAAAATTTTCAGGAAAAGGAACGAAAAATTGCAATAAGGTACAATTGTGCAATACGGTACAATTGTATACGATATTATGCTATTGAATATTAAGAACTATATAGTATTTCGAGTAATGTAACGCAATCTTCGTACGCTATAAGTGAATGGCTTCAAATTAGGTTCCATGAAAGTTTAAAATGTAGCAGTAAAAAGAGGTAGTAAATAATAATTATAGCGAGAAAATTAATTTAGTGAGAACGTAAATTCATCAAATGCTGGATGACTATATGTCATGCATGAATGACTTTTTAGCTTTAGTGAATTTATCTGGAAGAAAACAGTCCCAAGAGTTCTTGAAAATTGTTTAGATATAAGTGGTAAATTCACAAGATAATTCGCAATATCCTAAAAAATATCTTGAACGTAAATTCATAAAATGCTGGGTGACTATATGCCATACACGAATGGTATTTTAGCATTAGTGAGTTTACCTGGAAGGAAATAAGAGTTCTTAAAAAGAGTTCTAAAAAAGTTTTCTAAGAGTTCTAAAAAAGTTTTCTAAGAGTTCTTAAAAATTGTTTGGATACAAGTGGTAAATTCAAATGATAATTCTCACTATCCTAAAAAATATCGCATTTTGAAAATAAATACCTCCGATGTTTCATAAAGGCGTATATTGGACACAAAAGATCAAATTTCTAAAGATTTTTTTTCTTAACAACTTAAATTTTAAGTAATCAAAAAAGGGAAGCTAGATTATTCATTGAAACTTTCTGAATGCTCTACATTAGTACTTCACAACTGTCTTACTTTAAAACCTAATTACAATAGAACCATTTGAACTTATTATCAATTTCTAAGGTCAGCGTATCATTTATTTCAAAGACAGCAATCGGAGAACAACTATAATTAAATGAACTCCGAACAGCAATCAGACATGGAGAAATTGTTTACTTTTTGGATTCTTAAAAGCAAACTCTAACCTTCTATGTACTATTCCCACTTAATTCTTTCACATTCTTCTGTGCAAACAAATGCTGCTTGGGAGAAACACAGTTTCAAGGTATTTGTATCAAGAAGCTATTAATTAACTGAAGTGGCAAACATCAACTTCCCCGGAAGTTGTTTTCCGTTCAAAGGGAGCATTTGTCCTGTTAAGCGATACTCTTTTTCCTTTTTGTTTATTATTTGGCTGCGTGAAGGCTGTCGATTCAGGGCAGTATTTGTGTTTATCACATTTAAAAGGGTTGTATATTTAACGAACGATACTAAATATTGGTATTATCGAATTTCTGGCAACATTTGTTTCTGAACTGAGATTACTTGAAGACGTTATTTTAAGGCAAAACTACATTTTTATGTCGAATTAATTAAAAGAGTTTTTAAATGTAGAATGATGACAATAAAATTGTGGTGGTCTATTAAATTCATTGTATTATTATTACAGATCATGCAGGGAATTTGTTTTTTTATAGGAAAATGGAATCATAATGATTTAGGTAGGAAAAAGATAAAATATTTTAGAAGAATGATTGTTTATATATAGGTTTATTAACATAAAAATTGTTGAATTTATTGGTATTACAAAGGAGAAATACTTACGGTATCTGAGGGGCTTCGATGGTAAGGTCTACAGGACCACAGAGTTCCAAATATTTGGACATGAAATTGAAAGTGGTAGTTTAAAGTGGTAGAACTATGCGATTTCTTAGATGACATTTCAGATATACACTCTACAAAAAGTTCAAGGCCTGATTTCACCAATAAATCGCCATGTAAGCGAAATATACTGTACCTTACTTCTATTGGAACCATCACCTGGCAAAATGAAGAAAATTAGAGAAGAGCTTGCCACTTCAAGTGTTAATCTTGTTACCTGACCGTGTTTCGAAATTTCGAGTTTCGATCCAAAATAGGCCTAAAGTCTGGATCAGAACTTCCTATCCGAAATAGTAATAAAATTATTTACATATTATATACTTGTTTCGATTCATTACAACTTGTTTGGATATTAAATAAATAGTGATATATTAACTACAAACTAAATAAATAGTAACTTTGAAAAGAGCATTAATATATGTAACCTAAATTATCTTATTTGCCTTTACAATGTTATTTATAATACTCATTTTCTTAAACCATTATTTATTATTGATAATTTAGTTAAATACTCCATTAAAAACGAAAATACAATTAAAGGGGTTTAATTTATGCATGTGTGTGTTTGTGCGTGCTTGGTCTTATGACACTTGTCAAGGACAAATTTGCTGAGGTATTGAGCGACTTAAGCCTAATCAGCATCATTTGTTTTGTAGTAATGCTAATTAGGACCAAGAGTACGACTTTTGCTACTCACTCATTACATTCGCTTGCTCATCCAGATCCTTTATACGGGGGGTATATTCACATGCCTTACAGATAGAAAACCCAAGAGAAACTATGCCCCAACAGGAACTCGAAACCGGGAAAGTCACGAGGAAGATTCGTTACCTTATGCCAGGTCGCTGGCTAATTTATGTCTTTCGATGCCATTTTCTCACCTTTATCTCGTTTTCACACTTTGCATTTTGTAAATATCGTTAAAAAGAGTATCATTAAGAAACAATTATTGATTAAAGTGAACTTCCAAGTACATTTAGAATATGCAATGTCAAATAACAAATGAATTATTATTACTTAAGATACTATTAAATCTTTTGTTTATAATTATAGATATATTTATACAAGGTATAATCGATCCTTTTAAAGTGTTGAAATCAATCGAAATTAAAGTGTGTGTTTTTGGAAAAACAAAACAAGAATCTTCATGAAACATCGATAATGACATATTAGCGTTTTTCAGTTTTTATAACAAATCATGAGAACAGTTATTCATTATTTGAAATGGATAGGTTAGACACATTATTATACGAACACACCTTTATAAAATATATGAATTTATGATGTGTAAGATTGCATATTAAAGCGTGTAAGATTGCATATAAAGCGAGAAATATCATTCACAAAGTATCAACAAAGTATAAACCCTTTACAAATATATTTTAGTTAAGTGTGAGCAGGATATTTCAGTCGCATATATGTTTTCAATATTTTTGTTTTGGTGAAGAAATTGAAATACTAAAAATAAATCCCTGGCTTAAATTAATTAAATTGTTAATATTATTTTCAATAATTTTAACAATAAATATTTCGTTGTCTTGTGTATGAAATAAAACTTTTAAGAAGATGGATGAAAAAAAGATTTTTGTACTTTGACCGACAACACATTTTTACGTTCGTTATTGTCAGAAAATTCAGTAAAGAGTCAAATGTTTATATCACCAGAATTTAGTTCCAGTTTCTTTTTTAATTTCATTTTCCTTACCCGTTTATATTCCGAAGAATAGAACTTTAATCTTTATTTTTATTAAAATCCAATAATTTTCAATTTAGTTAATTTTCTTGTGAAATATTTTCTTTATGGAAATTTTTAGCTGCCTCAGGTAGTTAGTTGAAGTTTATTTTACCTGAGAGATTGCTAACATTCGCTTTGGCTTTAGTATTTTATATTTCGATTTTGATAGGGGTTAAGTTTTCAAATTGTTCGTATTGCAATTATAATTTTATCTAAATGTTAGTATGTAAATCTAGAATCTTAATAACTCCGAAACAAAAAAAAACTATGTATCTGCATGTGTAAACATTTTTCAAGAGAAAATAAGTGCATGTCAAAGTTATTAGTTTGAAAACGAATAATTTCAACTACAGTCGAATACCAACATTAAAATACAGAGTGAAATAAAAAAAGCATTATAGTAACTGTTCTCCTGAATGGGCTATTTAAATGATATTTTATTTTATTTTCAATAAGAATTTCACAATATTTTATATTTCAAATTTAATCTGAGACGATATCTCAGAAATACTTTTCCTCTACCCCTTTAAACTACCACTTTCAGTTTCATATCCGAATATTTTGAATCGTTATCATTTGAAAAAAGATCTGTTTCCTAATACCTGAGAAATGGCATGGTCTGTTAACTGACCTTCATTAATAGGTTCAAATGACACTATCACATATAATTACACAGAAATGTGTAACATGTGATCAGTGAAATTCACAAAGCCCAAAATAATTACTATGTCCACAGAAGAATAATTATGCTTCAGAGAATACCAGTTGTACGAAGAGATCACAAGTCTTTCATCTGATCATGCTGAAGACAACGCAAAATGGACCTCTAAGAACATTGATGCAAATGGTCCTTTTTCCTGAATTCTTCACAGAATGTTCTAAATCAAGTCGCCTGCCATAAAATTAAATCATTTGAAACAAAGCCATAATTTTTTATAGAGAATTTAGAAAAACACTCTTGCACCACTAAGTATCATACGGGACTAACATACCTAAGTAAAAAACACATTACATACATAAATCTTAGACATAATAGAAGGAGAACAACCACGCCCAAACCGAGACTCAAACCCAAGAGGCCCAGATAATGGGGCCGCCTCTTTACAAGAACGTTGGCTCAACGACCTATGTGAATGATTTTTGCTCAGAGTTGGTAAATATCAGTCTGAGTTAGATTAGTAAATGCTAGGTAGTCTTTTTGTAGCTCATTCAATATTAAAATGAGTCAATTTAGAGGACCGTAGCAGGTTTGGATTGGTTTGGTTTGTTTATGGGGCAAAAAAGTCAGATCATTGGCTATGTTGCTCCAGAGACATAAAATCAAAGTATTGGAGGACACAAATTTTACTAAGAATTGTTATAAATGATAGTTCACAAAAAATGAAAACGATTTTAATGAGAGAATAAAGTTTTTGGATTTTAAAAATGGAAAAAGATTTTGAGTGATAATGCCACGTAAAGCTGCAAATGAAAATGTTCTCTTTTAAAAATATGGCAAGCACTGAGTATTGAAATTTGTTTTCCGTGTAAACGAAGAATATGAGAGAATGTAGTATGACTAATGAACATTCAAATTAAAAGGAGCGTGAATCAGAGGGAGTGGTATGTATGTAACTTACACTTTTATGGTCATCTGTTTAATCCTTTACCAAAATAGCACATTTTTGTAATAATTTTATACCGTAATGAGAAATACTAAAAATGATTTTTTGGTAAAAACATACTCCGACTATGGAAAGGTTGTTTTGAATATTTGATTTAATATTTTAGTAAAAACGCCTAGCATACTCATTTGTCTGGCTTATTTTGTTTTTATTTTTTATCTGTTACACATTATTAGACAGAGGAAAGATGTTTAATTTATAAAAATTCTAGTTTAAAATAAGATAAAGATTTAAAATACTAATGCATAAAGCTCTAAGCAAACCGTTGTCTGTAAAGCTTACTGCGTTTTTGCGACATAACACTAGATTGAATAGACAGAAATCTTGGATAAACTTTTAACTCTTTATTTACCTACGGAACCTTAAAGTACCGTTTGAAGCCGGCTGATATAATTACATTAGGACTATTCTTTTTTACAACATTTTAAGGAACACAGTGAACTTATTTCCAGTAGAAGTCTGTCAATTTCGTTTAAAAATAACACTAAAAATCCTTAATTATTAATTGATTTTTTTTAATTACAGAATTTTCTTCTTCTTTCCAGATTTGTTCTGTACAAAATTAATGGTTCAAAAATAAATTTGAAAAATTGATGATAAAATAATTCGTCAAATAGAGTGTTAAATGATTTACAGATCACTAATCTGGGAAATTTAATGGATCCTGATTGGTTAATTGTGTTAGTATATAACATTTTCTGTCTTGGATTTCATTTATTTGAAAATAATAATAAATGTTAATCTAAGTAGTCTATTTTACAGCTTCTTTTTTTAAAAAAAATATTTGTAATAATAATATTTCATTTTTATCTTCTAATGTAACATATTAAATATATTTCTGCAAATAATAAACTTTGGAGTTTTTGAAGAGATATTCCTCTTCTTAAGCATACATACTTCCTCTTCTTAAGCATACATTCAGCAAAAAGCTATTAGCAGGCCCAAATCCGATAATTAAGTTTAGAAACAAAAGCAAAGCTTTTATTGAGCCCATTAGTAGTTAAAGAAGTTTAACTGTGGCCCGATAACGCGAGTGTTTATTTCACTGCTAAACGTTGCTTAACAAGATACAGCTTTTATCAACTAGGGGCTGAAGATGATTGCGGGCATTAGAGTGCCCATTAAAGCGTGTCCACTGCTAAGTGCTCGGTTTGTCTTCATTAGGAAAGTTCATTTACTCGAGAAAAATCCTCTACAGAGACTCCAGATTAATATTTATCGGTTCCAAATAATAAAATAAACACAACGGCGATAGATACAAGAGATGAAATACGATTTTTTAGTGTGTTAATAAATTAATAGTGCGCAATTGGTAATGCCAGTAATAGAGTTAATTTTCTCCAGATTTTGTTACGATTGCAAATAAAATTCCAAAACATAGGACACCGAAATAATTTTGTCAGATGGTAAATTAAAAAAAAACCCTGAATGTGAGAATCAGAAACAAAATATTTTTAATTGCCTAAGAACCGATAAAGTTAATGAATTTGAATGGAATATCTTTTGATTGTCTTTAATATAACCAATGTATTATTTCGCCTCAAGAAATTTCAGTGTTTAATGCATTATAAATTAATTTATTGGTAATAATTAGTAATTGTTATATATTGATTGAAGGCTTATAAATTACTGTATTGAAATTGATTCACACCTTTCTTCCATGAAATCCCATGAAAAAATACAAATAACAAAAATATTCATGAAGTCAATTTTGAAATTCCTTTTGTGATATGACAATTATCTGAAATTTTCTGATAAAATCCTTTTCTGGACATCTCTTAGATTCTGATAAATGAATAGTATTTTAAAATAAAATTTTACTTGCCATATTGATAATATGAAAAATCAAAACAGTAATTATATTTATTATTTAATGGAATTTTCTTATATATTTAAGAAATTTCTTGTACTTTAGTACATAATCGGGGTATATTTTGAAACAAAAAACACAAAGGAATTAAACACTAGTAAATACTCAGAAAATATTTTTTTAAAGTAAATCATGAGCGTAAAGATATGAAGACTTATGATCAAAATAAAGTTTAGATGTAACTAATACAGTGAAACGATAATGAATAACTCTACAAAAGTGAAATGTTAACATTAAAAAAAAATTCAATTTTTGATATATGAATACGCTTATTATATGATTATATTTGACCATATTTATTTATTTTTCAAAGCTTCCTAGTAATATGATTAAAATATAGCCATCAACTAATTATCTTATGAATTTTCTTTTTATGTACAACCAATATATTTCTGGAGTTTATTCATTACTAAACACATTTAAGAAATTTAGGGCTAAGAGGTTTTGTATAAAACAGTTGGTTCAGTGGTCATTAGAGATGGCATAAAATTTGCATATAACTAAAGTGAATTAATTGAAAAATAAATCTAAATTTTCATCTTGAATACTACAGTATTTAAGATGTTTTTTACTTTACGTTTCTGGTCCATATTTCAATAACAATGATTTTAGGATTTCAATAACTGGATGATTTTATGAATTCACCAAATGGACGATTTTATAATTTTAATAACCGAACAAGTTAATGATTTCAATAAATGGGTGATTTTAAGATTTCACTAAATAGTCAATTTTATGATGTCAATAAATGGGCGATTTTAAGATTTCACTAAATAGTCAATTTTATGATGTTAATAAATGAAAGATTTTATTATTTCGCTAAATGGTCAATTTTATGATTTCAATAAAGGGTCGATTTTGTGATTTCAATAAATGGAAAGATGTTATTTTGATGGTTACTTGAAATACCAATTCCATATGGTTTAAAGAAAGATACGTAGAAATATATTGGATTCAAACACATAGCAGCAATCTGAAGTGTGCTCGAAAATTATTTAAAATAAATATTTAAGTTTTCATTGTACATATTTTTTCTTTTTATAGACCCTCTTAATGTTTTCTATACATTTTTCATTCCTAAGAAAGATGCTTTCTTTAATATTTCATAGATTTTATAGATAATATTAAAAAACATTCTGTCAAAAACTGCAAAGTTTTAACTGCCAGAAAATATGCATGTTATACAAAAAAGTGGAGTAGGGCTTTAAAGCAAGGGGCTCAAAAATTCAGAATATTTTAAATTCTTTTATAAACACACGTGCAGTTGGCACACATATAAACAAAATTTTCAACAAGCGTATTATATACTGGAATAAATAAACAATAATAAAACATAAACTTACAATGTTTTACTGTAAACATATTTTCAATGCACGTTTTGTACATATTTTTGGTCACAAAAGAAAAATACATTTAGAAATTGCCATGAAAGGCACGTAAATTCAAAAGCGTTCTCTCATATTTAGAATGCTGACAGAATTCAAGAAAACACGTTGCTGTCAGAGTTCGTGACGAATTTTAAACCACATCCATTTATATTTTGAAAGGATGTTCTAAAATCTATTCTGTCCTTCAAGAGTCGGAAATTTGTTTTAAAGCCCTTGTGTAAATATAAACAAAAATATTAGACAGGTAAATATTTTTTCTGTCAAGTTATTTCAAAAAGAGTGAATATTTTTACTGCAGGTTCATGCATAGAAAGGGAAGAATTTTTAGGTTAACTTGCGGAAAAATTAGGAGGAAAATACATATAAAGAGAAGAAGATAGTATATTCCAGCAAATATATTATAGACTTCCTTTTAGTTTTGTGGATTGATAATTTAAAACTCCATTAATTATTAAACTAAATTTTTTAATTCAATTTTATTGAAATTTACATTGAATAAAGAAGTACTGATAAATTAAGCAAAAAATCTATCTTCCTTTTAGATTAATATTTAGTAAAATAAAATTTCAGTTGCGTTAAAAGCCTCCAAACTTTTTCGAAATTTTAGTTAAAACTTCGAATAAACTAAAGAAAAATAGCGAAAAAGGATTTTTAATTGGAGATCATATCAAATATTGTTACCTATTTGCTTTATGGATTTTAACTTTCACAAGAAATCAATTTATAGTGCAACTTACGACTTATTTTGGTTTTTGGAAGAAAATGTATAGTGCTTATAATGGGTATAAAGGACGAAAAATTTAAATACAATCATTTTATATAACAAGTATCACATGGATATAAGTCTTGTTAATTAAGAATGTTGAAAAGGGTTTTACGATAGTATATTTATATACAAAAGGATTTTCCCTTTTTTTCAGTAAAAAAATAAATCAAAGTTAGGTATACTAACATAAGGTTAAATATTATTCTAAAATCTAAAAACATTAATTAATTTAAAATTTATTGCAAAGGGCTATCCCTATCTCTTTTCATACACATAACAAATAAAACTTACTAAGTATATCAGTAACCCTTCTGTATAAATATTATTGAACAAAATGGGACAATCCAATCTGTTTTCAAATTGCCATGCTTCAAATGCGTTGAAAATTGTCACTGATAGTGAATTGTTTGTATGATGAATTAATTTTTAATTTGAAAAAGGGCCATTTTGAAGATAAATGCTTCATTATAGGTAAAAGCAAAACTTGTCACTTCCAATTATGTTTCTGAAGTAAGAAAAATGTGATTTTAATTAAAATAGTGCCAAACTTCAAACTCTAGGCATCAATCGTGTAATTTTTCGTGTTTGATTCGAAACAATCTATAAACAATACAATTATTACATGAACGCCAGCTAATAAGATGAAATATTCATAGCGGTGTTCGGTGTTCAGATTTCTAAACTGACTATTCCATCATAAAGATATCACGAAAAATACGTTAAAATGTTAATTTATATACAATTTATAATAAGAACTCATACTTCGCGTTTTTCTTTTGATAAGACAGAATCCTCTGGGTGTTTGAGTGCTAAACTGTACAAAAGTGTTACTAATAGTGACTCTGATATCCCTTCAGGCACGGATTTTCTGTAAGGGTATCAGGATTTCAGGCAGGGTATTTTTATTCTTCTATTTTTAGGCCAGCATTACAATTACACACTGTATAAAATGCGAGCAATTCCTAACTCTTCTTCATATGAAATACGTCATCTTTTTAGAAAATTTAAAGTTACGAGCAAAAACTTTTATTTACTTTCTCGGTATTACAGTACATTTTCGGGATATTTTAAATGTTAATATTGTTAAAAATATCTTCTCTACCTTATAAAGTTGAAGTCAAATCTTTCGATCAAAGTGGGTAATATTATGTTTGAAAGTATTAGAAAATTAAATATTGTAATTAGAAAATTTCTTTTAAATTTTGAAAATGTTAAATTAATACCAGATTAATATTTGCAGATTTTTGTGTTTTGAATAATTTTGTACTTTTGAAATAAATGTTTTTATTAAATCTTTTTAGGAAATTTTTTTGGTAGGAAGATTTTTTTGTGCAGAATTCTAAACTTTATTAATTGATATTTTTGTATAAAGGTGGAGGGGCGTATAAAAATTTAATTTTTAATTTTTTTTTACTATTAACTATTACAAAAATGAAAATACTTCCGTATAATTTTCAATTTCATCTTAAAAAATGGTGTAAGTAGAAGTAAATGCATAAGTGCTATATTTACGAAAGTTCTGGCTTATTCTATGTTTTCAATGATATTCTGTATATATAACGCACTAATATTTCTCTAAAATTTCTTTGTATTATTTTTAATGAATTTTGATGACATTTTCTCTTTACAGAATAAAGCATATTTACATAAAATACATATTCCAATGCAGCTCATATAATTTTATACAGTAGGTAAATTAAAAGTTGAAACATTAAAACATTTAGTTGATAGAAAAAATGCATAAAATTTTGCTACTCCTTTGATATTCCATTTGACAAATTTTACAAAACCACGTAGCTCAAAATCCCAAATCGAATCTAATTAAAAATTTAATAATAATGAAATAAAATTAAGATCCATTCATGTCTTTGAAAAATAATAATTTATATTTTGACTCCTCTTGAAATATCATGGAATTAATTTTATTATATGAAATAAACTTTATGTAAAAAAATTGGTGTAATTATGAAATTAAAAAAAAAATATTAAAGCTAAGCTTTTATTCATTTACAGAAAAATTGAAAGCTCATTGTATGAATGGTTAGTACAAATTTAAAATTCAAGGAAAAATAAAATATCTTGGACAAACTTTTGGTGGAATAATTATTGAAATATAACATTTATTTTTCTATGACAAAATTAATTTTTTTCAACAGTTAATCCAATAGTACCAGGAATGTAAAATATATTAGATGTGTAAATTATCTGTGAAAGATAATATGTTTAAAACTAATAGACGCACAAGGTTGTAATAAATTGCCCACATTAGGTAATCGAAAAAAAAAATATAAATTTAAACAGAGCCTACCTAAGGCAGGAGCATACGGGGAAGTTGTCCCGGGCCCCTATTTCAGAAGGCCCTCAAAACCGAATATAAAAAATTATATTACGCTTTCTTTTTCAATACTGAAGTTCGATTCTTCATTAGCGAGTTAGTAAAACAGAGGGGAACCTCCAAAAAAAGTTTTTGCCTCTGGTCCCAGTTAGGATAAGTCGGGCCCTTAATTTATATATTTAAATAGAAATTGCTAAAATTGAAGTTTGTTAGTCATGTATGATGAAATATTTTATCAATATCAAATGCATTTTGTTGGCAAGCAACAGCTGTTTCAAATCTTATTTAATCTAGCATTGCTTTCATTTCTAAATAGTCTGGCCTCTTATCAATTGAAAGCATAATAACCTTAGAGGAAACTCCTAGTAAACCAATATTCAATAATTTCTTCAAAGAGGAATACCCGAATCTCACTGTGCATTTTTAAACACTCCCTTGGAAGCGTCTCTGTTTATGTGATTAATAGAAACGCAGTAGCTTGCAACTTTATTTTATTCTTTTAAGAAATGTAGAAGCCAAAGGAGACGTTATGCGTTGAGAATATCATATTTCCGAAAATTTATTCAGTAATATTTCATGTTCTGGGGGCATTTTAAATCCTTTATTTCTTACTAAAGCGAATATGCGCTTTTAAATAACAAGGTAAGGTAGAAAACGTTTATAAAGAATAGTCGCGCCTTTGGCATAATTGAAAATTCTAATAAAAAGATTTGAAGGTATTTGATTAAATAAATTCAGATGTGCTTTTGCTTCAGATATATATCTAAGATTTAAACCAAGGAATAATTTGTTAAAATATTTTACAGATATTTCTCATTTAACCGGCAGATATTAGAATAGAGGAGTATTTCATTAGTCAAGTTCTTCATACAAATGCAATTAAACTACCAGCACAGAACGAACATCTTATTCTCTCACATTATTGCTTTTTAGACAGTAAATAATTAATATAGCATCCATTAAAAAAATCATCACATTATTTGATACGATTAAACGACATTAGTTTAGTTGAATCAGTTTATTACAAATTTGTGGTATGAAAATAATTTCTGATAAATTGTACATACTCTGAAATGTAAGAGGTGTGAAAATCTTGATTCGAAGATATTATCGGTGAAAAATGAGTTTTTTTAGTCTTAATTTTAAAATTGGCAAAGTTATGGAAATTTATGTTTTGATGGGTTAGTTTGTATTTTATTATAATATTAATTCATATTTAAATAATAACAAATTAAAAATATATAAAAACTTCTATGAATAATTTTATCAATTAAAAAAGTCATCTTTATAAATTTAAGATAAATTAAAAGCCCTTTCTTTAAGATAATAATATTGTAGGACATAAATATCAGTTTTCTTCGGAAAGTCAGAGCTCTTATCCGTCAACTGACAATTGAGTCTGTTCATTTTATAATAACTAATAACTATTTGAATCTTTTACTTTATAATATTATTTTACTTCAGTTTAGAATAGTTTCATTTTAAAATAAATCACATTATGCAAATATAATAAATGAAGATTAAACAATAGTAATTTATTCATATTTTAAATACTTTTGCAACTTGGTGAATGATGAAAACATAATCAAGCATTTTTTTAAATTTATGTTAAATCTTTAAAATTTCATTTGAATGAGTAGCCACATCAAACTTTCAACCTGCCACAAAGACACATGGATTTAAATCATAAAACTGAGTGTCAAGACAGTCAGAATAGCAACACTGGGAACTGTGAGTGAGTAAAAAGGGCCATCACCGGCCACGGTACAACTCTTCTGGAAGGAAGAGTATCTCTCTCTTCGTCATCGATGGGAGGAGCCAACCCCACCTATAATTGTACCTACTGGGTGGCGAGATCCAACCACCATGCTGGAAGATTCTCACCCTCATATCGAGTATTGAGATTCCCCTGGGGATATTTAACTGAAGGAGAATAAAGCAATAAGTAAATGAGAAATTTCCTATTCGCTTCATAAAAAAATCACTGCATGCCTATAGTCCAAATTTTTAATCTTCAAAACATATTTAAACAAAATGCAAAATTCTAAATCTCTAAAATGGCATATCATTGATAAAATTTCTATTTGTTTTCTTTTTCTTTAAATTTCAACTTTATTTCAAAATGCATAATTCCCAATAGAAAACAAAAATAACATTTTTTTTTCATTTTTAATAATCTTTAAATTTATTTATTTAGTTACCTGTATTTTATTAAATAAATTGCCTTTATGTATTTAATTTTTTCTACCTTCTATCCAAAATGCATTTTGTGAAAATAAAATTATCCATTTCCAATATTAAAAAAAGAAATTCCAGTATGAAATTCCTTATTTAGCAAAGCGGAAGACATTTTAACTAATAGCAACTACAAAAGTGGATATTTATGATGACAGAAATTATTTAAATTATTTAGGTTCATATATGACTGGATAAACTACCTATCGGAGGGGAAAAGATTATAATATAGATAAATTTAAAAAAAACTGTACCAACTGTAAATAGGTGGTATGCTTGAACTCTCATAGTTTTCTACTTTGTCCCTCTCTCTACTTTGTTTCGAAAATATATGATGGTAATTTATTCTATATAATGGGTATAAAATTTACAAATCCCCCTGATAACCAGCTAGAAAAAGTTAATCATTATTTTATATTTCAGTAAGTGCCCAAGTAACCGTGAAAAAATAACTATTCTGGTAGCATTTATCATGAGCACTGCTTAAGCAACACTCATAAATATTGTGGAGTCAACTACCAGCTTGACTATTAGATTTGATTCATAAATCTGAGGTTTGGTATAAATAGTAATAAGAATTATTTATTACAGTAATTTATTTTTAGCTTCTTTTTTGCCTTATTCTTTGCAATACTTTATTAAATCTCTTTTGATCTCAAATAAAAATAAATAAATAAATTGAACTCCAATCCCTTAATATTTTGACAAATTTAATTGATGCAATTAAAAAAATAACAATAATGATTTCCTAATAAGGTTTCTGTCTTAATTGATGATCTAAGATCACTTCAATATGATTCAAATTTAATAGTTATAATATTGAGTAGTGAATATATTATTACATATTTTGTGTGTGTTAATTACAAGGTAAATGAAATTAACATTTTTCCATAATAAATTTGATAAAATATGAGTTCCTGCCATAAGTTGCTGTTATATATATATATATATATATATATATATATATATATAT
>JAOUZG010027119.1:8191666-8204568 GCA_026289955.1 Argiope argentata | reverse complement strand
CTTAGCACTGATGAGCTTCTAAAGATTCCCCTTTGTTTTCGTTGATGAATAGGCCTATTTGTTGCTGAATCAATTGGTTAAACATATGTTTCTTCAAGAACCCCTTTGTATTTCTTCTTAAAAATGATTTTGGTGCATGATTCTGGAAACATTTCCGGATGGAGCTGTAAGATCAGTAAATAGTGGGGAGCATAATGTTTCGATTATTACCTTTTAGAGGATGTAAATCAAAAGTTCTTATTTTATTTCATTCTGCTATCGATGCACTTAAAAACTTGGTAATTTTTTTTGCTGTTATGAAGTTTCCTTCCCCCTTGCAACTAAAAGAGTTTCCTATTTCGCATCTAGAAGTTGGTTTCGTAAAAATTTTGATTTGTGGTATAGAATAGAAATATTCACTTTTAGAAAAGCGCAAATCATATTTTTCAACTCACAGTTTTTTACATTCAAAAATTTGAAAGCAGAATAATTTCAAAAGTTTTATATAATTTATTTCACTTTAAATAAAAAGTCATCTAATTTTTCTTACTACTTGTTTTTCGATACCACACATATCTCAAGATTTCATTCAAAATGATAATGAAAGCAAATAATACATTTTAAATGGTTTGGGCAGTTATAACTTTCCCCTTCGTATTCATCAGGTCCAATTCCGGTAGTTAAAATGAAGCATAAAATTTTTGAACTTCCAATCGTAGTTGCAACGAGAGAGTTATGGAGTCTCAAAGATTTGTCAGTACAGTTGAGCAGCTCTTACTTAAAATGACATTTATTTGCAGACGCCTTTTTAAATTCATCCGCTTAGTAATATAACTCTGCAAATTGATGGGCCTCAATTGATGACGTACAGTGAAAGTCTTCAAGAGAGAATTGAAAGTGTCTGTCTTTTAAGCTTAAAATTGAAGCTGTCATTTACCAGTTAAGAGCATTTATTGAAATAAATTCTCTGCAGGAAGTTATCTGCAAGATTGTTATATCTTTCGGATGGTGACGTATCTGCCATTTCAGATAATTTGAGCTTGAATGAAACATAAATCTTTTGCGCGTCAAATATTTGAATTTATTTTCTCTTAAATGCGTATGTATTTTCAAAGAAGGGATTCTAATTCTAATAAATGTTAACGTTGCTTCCTTCAAACATAGTTTCTTCTGCTTTATTTAACAAAATACAGTAGTTACTTTCTGATATGCGTAGGCATTAAATACGAAGCACGTACTAGCTTTCAAAAACTCTATATTTTAAAAACAATGAATTTAATATATATAATCTAGTGCTACATTGATTGATGAACACTGATTTATTTACTAAGCTGTAATTTGAAACTTATAAGACTTAATATTTCAAACTACATAATTTAAAACTGAAGCGATAATTTGTAACTCATGTATATTTACCTTATATAATTGTGTTATTATGGTTATCACTTTTATATTTTTATTATTGTTGTTAACATGATATGTGTGCCTGAGAGTTTGCGTTAAAAATGGAATAAATAATGCTCATTAGGAAATTAATGCTCATGAACTTTGGTTCTCAACTTTCTCACGATTTTCACGATCCCTCATGGGTTTCAATTTTCATGTTCTTCTGTTGCTTGGAGCTTGGTGTTTTGATGAATCATGCAAACGATTCAATCAATTTTAAATATCAATAACTATTATAAAGAAATGTACTGTAATTGTGTTTGGTAATTGAATTGATAATTCGTTTAAAGTTAGAAACTGCTTTCGTAATTTTTTGATATAATATTTATGAATATTTTCTTTTTAAATTTTTTTACCATCAACTATGTGTTTTCCTTTTGGCTAAAATGATTCTTTGTAATTGTTTTGCACTCGTTATTCCCGCTGGTATGGTGTGGTGTGGAGAGGAGGGTGCTAACTCATTTATCTTCTTCGTCATCTAACCACGGTTCAAAATAACGAGGCTCACCCTAAAAATAGACCTAATGTTGCCTTATAACAGGACGTTAATATAACTAAACTAAACTGTGCTATTTTTTATTTCTTATTATCCCTTCTAGATTCTCCTTTTTTTCCAAAGTCATTTTGGGGGAATAGGGTTTGCTAGAAATATTTAGGGATTACAGACTTGACATTTTTAAGTAATATACATTTAAGTAGAATGTATGAATTTATGTAAATGTATAGTTCTAAGAATTATATATTTTTATGTAATAAATTAACATGTATAAAATAAGATTTTAAATTTTATTACCCTGTTTCGTGTCTTGGACCCAAAGAAGTAAGCGGTATTTTGATGTAAATTTAAAAAAAAATACGTACTGTTAAATATTAAAATGTATTTTTTATGTGGAGTTGTACTGAAACAAAGTTGGTAAAGGCTTTAGAGTGTTTTAAGTGTTCAATTCTGTTTCCTTGTTCTGATTAGAAAGTAATTTCTTTTGTAATAAAAAAAGCAAATAGAGAGATCTACTCTAGTATCTAAAATACAAAGATCAATAACGATATAATTAATGATTTATCCATTAGAATTTTCCTAATTTAGATTGGAAATTTATTTCTCTTATTGTTTTTAATCCACTAGCTTTTCGATGCTTTAATTCATATAAAGTTAAATATGCTCCAAATAATGAAAAGTAGATTTTCAGAATATACAGAAATAAGCCTTCTGAGTTTGAAACCACAGAATAAGACTTTAAATTGGCGATTATTTATTTTGTTTTCAGTGAATTTATTTGAATTAATATTTAGTGCCTACAAATTCTCTTAAAAATTTGAATTCTGTTGAAATTTAAAGCTTACATGTTTTCTTCAAAATTCGAGTTATACTTTTCTCCGAAAATATTTTAAAAGCTAATTAAATATTTGCGTTTCCAGCATTTCCATTTCGAATCTTAATGAATTAAAAGTCCATATAGATTAATGATGCAGATTTTAGGAGGTAAATTGGAATATCTTTTTATGCTGAAATAGCTCATTAAAATATTCGGAATGTTGCATATTTTATTGCATATAATAATTTTAAACAAATAAAATTTGAAGAAATAAATGAATTAATATTCCTTTATAATTAGATAAATGTTTTGTTTCAGTTCTCATTAGGGTTGTTGTTCATGTTTCTTATGGCCATTGACGAGCTCCCTGGGGGAGTCAGCGATTTAAGCCTAATCAGCTAATCTTGTTTTGTAATAGAGCCAACCATATGACTTTTGCTACTCACTCATCACGTTCGCTTGCACAACCTCTTTTTATAGGGGGGGGATTCACCACGCTTTACAGATAGAGCACAGTAGAATAACCATGCCTTACCCGGGACGGCCAGATCATGAGGAAGTTACGTTACCTCTATGCCAGGTTGCCGTCTCTCATTAGGGTATATTATATTAGTGTATGTGTTAGATCAAATGAATTAAAACTAAAATAAACAATTTTCTTTAACAGTAAATTTTTTTTAAATAAATTCGGCAAGCAAAGAAACTTAAATTTCTTTAAAAAGGTGTTTTAATAACGCTACATTTTTTTCAAGCAATTGCACAATTCTTTCATTTATATGTCACTAAAATTTGCATTGTATAGGAAATTTGAAAAATACGTCAGGGACGATAAGTTAAAGGAGGTTGTTGCAATTTTAATGTAAAATTTTGAATATAAAAGTTCAATTTTTAGTAAGATAAAAACTTTTCAAATTCTTTTACCATCTGAACCTCTTATTTGCAAAGATATTTTATTTAAAATTAATATTAATAATATAGTCTCTGACAATTTTTGTTTTCGTTTTAATATGGTATACTTCAATATATGCATGAATACTACAGCATGTATTTTTCTAAAATTATGTCATAAAACAAAATAAGAATAAAAGTTTAGATTATTTATATTTTGTTCAATGTACAACATTTATAAATATAAGCAGAATTCAACGCTATTGAATTTAATTGGCAGTATTTTACAGTAGAAAATTATATTTAAAAACCACAAAATTTAGCAAGAACTTTAGCAATAATAAAAATATATATAAATTCTTGAAAAGGCTGAAGAAAATTTTGATAAGAGCCTTAATATAAGGAAACACAAGGAAATAAATACCAACAATTTGATAACAGTTAATTAACGCTGTGAAACAATGAGTAATAAGAAAATCTCACCAGTGTTCAAAATGCAATAAATTATAGAAAATATTAATAACATTCACACTGTCAGAAAGCTTTCACCCATTCTCTCATTTCCTTACATTTGAAATATCATTACCCTCAAATTAAACCTCAAATGCTGTCTCAGACATCAGATATCCCTTTCAATTTAATAGTCTCGTTTAATTCCACGTTTGAGTGTCTTAAATTGGACCCTTTAATACAATAGACACATTTGTTGACAACAATGCTGGGTACCAACCGTCTATTAACAACACGCTTCAATGAAGGACTCGAATGACGCTATCTCCACCCAGAATCGCCGAATCATGTGTAGCTTGAAATTTACTAAGCCACAAATAATTACTGTGTGTACTGAGGGGTAGTTTTACTTGACGGAACTCCCCTCCAGTTGGACACAGGAATCATGAGTCTTTCATCTAATCAGGCCACGGTCCAGTCTGAATGGACATCTAACAACGACCATGCAAACAAGGCGTAATCACAGATCCTATGCGCAGTGCTCTAAATCAAAGTGTCCCTTAAAACAGACGCATCGAAGGACTTCTGAACCAGAGACCTTATTAAGCATTAAATTTCGTTTCGGATTCGGTTAATCCCAATTGCAGTAAAGGTTTTGCATTATTGCAAGTGACAGAAATGCGCATTGGGCATTTGTAAGAGGATATGTAAAGGAATTTGATTTACATTATCAGGTCCGATGTAAGTATTCTTCCAATATATATTTACATAATATGGAGAAATTGTTTTTTATTATTGCAGTATTGTGAAGAAAATTGGTTATTTTTTTGAAATTTCTTTGAAAGTGGGTAAAATTTGTTTAAATTTGATAGAGATTCCAAGTTTGAGTGTCAGTCCCACGTATCAAGATTTATTTGATTAGTTTATGGCACTTTTAATCAAGTACATTCACATTCTCAAATATACAAGAAGAACAGTCGTTGGATATAACTTAATGTTTGATTCACTTCTATATTGCTAATAATTATATTACACCATAACTGAAGGAAATATAATACATTTTGAGGAAATTTGAAGGAGATACAATAAGAAAGTACCTGTCTTTTTGATTACTGAATGCAAGTTAACATGATAATTACAAAACGAAATGCATTAGATGAATAAAAATTAATATTCTCTTGTGCCTACAGATTTACCACCTCCGGTATAGATCTTTATCATATTGAAAACGAAATCAGTCAAATGTTTGACAACCTTTCTGTTTGTATTTTCAATTGCATTTGAAAGTGATAATAAAAAATGACCTAAAAATTTAATTTTAAATCTGACTTTGTGCTAATAATTCCTGTTCTGTATTGAATTATGATCCCAGTTGGGAAGAGATTTATCCTTAAGTTATTAATGAAAAATTTATATAAACATGCATATTTTTATTAGTATAAAAAATTATTGGATCATAGAAAATAAATTATAATCTTGGCTCATATTTTATTAGTTCCATTTCAAATACTTCAAAAAGGCTTGCTTTTTTTCTCACGATGTTTTTATATTTTCTCTTCTCCATATTTAACATGAACTTTTGTCGTTATTATTTTATTATTATTCCATTCTATATATTATTCTATTTTTAACCTCAAAAGTCTTTATGGCTTAATGTTCAAAAAATCCGTTTGTAGATTTAATGAACAAGAAGACTTATATGTTTAAATACTTAATACAACTTGAAAACTATAAAACTGCGACTTATTTAACAAACTTGTAAGAATTGAATGGATAAGATGCTTTTAAAGAAATAATAGATGTTGTTAAAAAGAAATTTGACTATGCTATAGTGGTTAATTTAAAATATTATAAAATTCAAATTTCAGAGTTTTCATATTTTCTATACTTATTCGCATTTTATACAAATTTTAACGGACATTGTTTCTCATTATTATTCTTGATTTCCTAATAGAATCTTAAGTTGAAAATTACGATAGTTATAATGAAAATATACATTATAAAGTCCTAATTTCAGAACCCGCGGATCATATTAAAATTATTAATCCTTGCAATCCGCATATAATTGGACGCAGTTATGCGTGGAGATATTTATTGCAATCTTATTAGGGGAATTTAAATCAGTTCCATTATTCCATAGAATTAATCTTTATAATTGATTAATTTAATTTAAAAGATCCAATTAAAAGTGCAATGTTTTAAAACGATATTTTAGATTGCATAATAGTTACCATTTCTAGTCTGAAAATTAATTAAAGTATATAATTAACTAAACTATATGTTGAATAGATTTTCAACTATGATGAATAGAAAGAAATGTGACAAATAGGCTATAGATTTCTGGATATTGTGAACATTACTGTCACTTAGAAATTTTTAAATATTTTCTAAAACTACATTCTTTAGAATTATATCAGATTATATAAGTAAGCTTAAGATTCAAAGCTACAACAGTGTGTTTTCGAGACACCATTTAATTTATAAAGTTGGGACATCATTTGCACATGCCTAATGCATTCATAAATCAACTAATTTGTTCTTTCTTTTACATATCCCTAGTATGTAAAATAGTTATTTTAAATTTTCATCATTCCTTAAATAAACGTTCTGGGCGTAATTTAAACGTAAACGTAATTTTTCATCGGCTACAAAAAATTAAAATCATTTTCCACTTTATTAAGATTACAAAATTAGATTTTTTATATTTTTTCAAAAAAATATTTAGTAGAAATTTCATAGGTAGGAACAAAAATAGATTATTGCACTTTATCTAAGAATATCAAAATCTGTAGGTTTGTCATGATCAAGAGTCCTTGGTAATATTTACTTTTTTATTTTCTAAAAATTCCCATGCAGTATTTTCATCATTTTCCCTCTTCCAATCTTATTCTTCTTGAATCGATACATCAGCTGTCTCAAGAAATGATGAATTGCAAAGGAACAGAGATAAATCACGTAAAATAAAAGAAGTCTCCGCTAAGATTAATAGAAATGATTAATTTGAAAAGAAGGCATTTTTTTAGATCCAATTTGTCATATGCATAATTTAAATATATATAAGAAAAACTAAAAATGTCTTTCTGTAATCTGTCATATCAGATTCCAATTTAATTTTTTTTAAAACAACATATATATTTTTATATTTTGAATATTCTGAATAATTTAATGTAATAAATATGAACCTCGTTTTTCAATGATATCATTTATGTTTTAAGAAAATACCAGATGTTTGCTTTTCGTCACATTTCTATGTCATTCTAAAGACTTTGATCTCAAGTAATGAGAGCTAATGAAATGATCTTTGAATCGACAACATATCATGATTATATAAATTGCATTATAATTAATAACCATTATTCAGACCACACATTTTAATAAAATCTCTCATTCCTCTATCTATTTTATTTTGTTTCCTCTTGTAGTTTTATATCCGGCATATCAGTCAGAAATTGGGTCATATGCGTGAAGCCACGAACGTTTGTTGATGATCCATGCTGTATGTAATTTAATAGCATTTTATAATTTTT
Source organism: Argiope argentata (assembly GCA_026289955.1). Taxonomy (NCBI): domain Eukaryota; kingdom Metazoa; phylum Arthropoda; class Arachnida; order Araneae; family Araneidae; genus Argiope; species Argiope argentata. Next base: position 8,196,965 of record JAOUZG010027119.1, on the reverse strand, counting down.
CATAAAATGTCATAAATTATCTCAAAATTTCGTAAAGTTTCAATACCAGATATTATTTACGTCATCGAATTTTGTAAATTATAAGATTTTTTTTTTGGTTTCTAAAACACAATACAACAATATTGCATTGACGATAGATTTATTTTATTTTACAATTCTTTCTCTTTTTTTACTTTTCATTTTCCTTACATCTTTTTTTTAGTTCATTATGTCATTCAAAATGCGTTTGACTAGATATATTTCAAAATTAAATCAACTAATTTTTGGATGATTTGCCAAGTTGTACATAAAACCTTATTGAACATTATTACAACAGAATCAAATTTTGCCAAAAATAAACTTTTAAAATTAAATATGTGAGTTTTAATTCAAGAATTCTTTGCTATTGCACAGATAATCCACTATGCATTTCTTTTCTTTTTCTATTAACCATAATATTGAAAAAAGTAAAAAAAATGTGTAGATATTTAAATCAATTTTTTGACCAGATTCAATGTAAAATCAACAGGATAAATTTATGAATTCACATGACAATTCACCGGCGTCCTTGCACAAATGTAGCGGGTCTTCTCCGTGATCTCGGTGTCCCGGATTCGAGTCCCAGTTAGGACACAAATGTTCTTCTGTGTTCTATCTGGGAGGTGTATAAATGTGCCCCCCCCCCCCAGTAAAAAGGATTGTGCAAGCGATTGTAATGAGTGTGTAGCTAACTCGTATTCTTGGAACTAGTTGGCACTACTTCAAAACAAGAAATGCTCATTCAGCTTAAAATCGCTGATAGTTGTCAGTGCTCTTGTCCTATGACAAGTGCCATTTCTAACAACTACAAACAACATATAATAAGTCATCAAAATCTCTTTAAGTAAACGATACAAAACATTTTATTCAATAGAGATTTTTTGTTTGTTTTGTTTCAATAATTGTACTAATATATAATAAATGTATTATGCTATACTTTATTTCATTTCCAACAATTGAATAAAATAGTAGATAAAGTTTTCTCAGTGTATCTATTACATGTGACATATCTCATCACTAATGAAGTTAATATCAATCTAGGCCAATAATAGGCTTTTCGAGGCGAAAAAACCTCAAATATGCTATGTGATTCTTTGTCGGTCTCTATCAAGAAGAGATGTATCAATAGTAAAGGAAAAACTAAGACTAAAGATATATTTCCGGTAATCTAACGTTCACGAAATAAAGGAATTTATATGGGGAAAGAAAGCATCTTCTCCAAATAGGAAATGCTCAGAACCTTAATATTTGCTTCAAAAAGGCTAATTAATATTTTCATATACAGATGTTCGTATCTGAGAAGTTAATGAATTGAATATTTATGTGGATTAAATCTAAATATATGGAAATAGAAACACCAAGAAACAAAATGAAAGATTTCGTGAGTTAAACTTTCTTTCAAAAGCTGCAATACAATTATCGAGAGAAAAATTCATGAATTACTATTTTAAATTACTATTTTATTTACTTATGAGCATATAAATCCTTAATATTCAAATTATTTTTGATAATGTATATAATGTAAGGAAATCAGAATTCATTAGGTATTAATAAGATACATTTTTAATCTGAATCTATGTTTGTTTTTAACAAAATTTTTATTCAATGTATGCTCAATTGTTTTAAATTATGTTTAGAACAACTTTAAATCAGACCTTTAAAATTTATGTATTGCTTTATTAGTATTTATAGTTTATTTTATTGTATCTTAGTATTTATATATTTATTTTAATAAATGATATTTACTTAGTTAATGAACTATTTTATAGTATATATATTTCTAAATCCATTCAATATATATTCAGAAAAGCTTTTGATAGAAAAAAAGAACAAAAAAAATCATTAGTTTCCTTAGAAGGGTTTGTTTTATTCCTCATCTCACATATTTTTACACAGTTCTTTTAAAGAGTGATTCAATATTAAATCAAACCTATTAATTCAGATTATTTTTACAAAACAGGTATATAAATATGTACTTTGTCATGTTTGTGTACTAAAATAATTCAACAATCTCGCAATAATTGCTCTGATTAGAAATGCAAAAATAACTGAATAGATTTTAAGAGCTATTCCCATATTGGAAAAAAATTATTTATTGTCTCGAATAATTAATGGAAATGAGTAACATAGCAATAATATTGTACATCGTAATTTAAGAAATCAAACTATTCTTTACGCCTTCACACAAGAGACGTCTTCATTAATAATTGGATATTTCGCTGAATTAATAATCTGAATAACTGAAATCATTTTCTTTTAATTTTTAAATTATTGAAAATAATTATTTTCTATACAAAATCTGAAGAATAATTTTTTTAAAGTTGGAAATAACATTATATTTGCAATCAATGAAAATAAATGAATTAGAATATTCATTAATTTTAGAATCCTGAAGTTTTTACATTATAAACTTAAATTAGAATTAAAATTAGTGAATAATATTTGAATTTTATGGACGATAAAAAAAGTAATCTTATTTCATTGTAGCAATAAAACAAAATTTATATTTAGAGCAAGAAAGAGACGATGTACATTATATTATTCCGAACTAAGTAAAAGATAATAGAAAAGTACATGCAATATTTCTGAAAATTTATACTTAATACGTATCAAATTTTAATACTGTATTTTAACCCATTAATCTTCTACTATCAAATTTATGTATCTTCATAAAATTTCTACAAATGAGAAAGCACTGACGATTTTCTACGTCGCGAAAGATTTTAGGAAAAAAATCAGTAACACAGTTTTTATCTTTTCAACCTATTTTAGTATAACTATCAAACACCTTCTACATTCGAGTTGTTTTAGAAGAAATTAGGAAGGCTTTCTACGTTCCAACCGTTTAAAGGGTGAATAGGAATGTTATCTGAAATGACACACTTTTTATACGTGCCCTTTTTTATATTAAAAAACCACCAGATCCCTCCTAAAAGAGAATGCATCAACAGATTTTATTAATAATTCTAACCTCACTAAACTGTTAAAAGTTTTTCAACAGTTGTTAGAAGGAGAAATATCTCAGTTGTTTAATAAAGCTCAAATAAGGTTTAAAAAAAGACAAAACATCTACGTCTATAAATCCAAATGTTTATGTTTTCCGTATCACCAAGAAATGTTGGCACAACAAACACATAAAGGACAAAGATCCCTTTCAGAAAGAAGCATGTCAATCATGTTCAATGCTTAACCAGGCGTGTAGTTCCTAGAAAGGGCTATGCAACCCATATTACTGCACGTACAGGTCCCATTTCATCAGCAGGTCACGTTCTTCTCATTCGATAAGGCGATGTTTTATTTTGCTGCAAAACATAAAATGATGGGGAGGGAAAAGTAAAAAAAACGACTAAATGCATTGAGATAAGTAGTAGTAAAAGTTGAAAAAACTTAGAACGAGGGCTATTTTTATCCTCTTAGGATATATTTCTTTTAATATTGGTTACGAGGTATTTCAGAATAGAAATTTTATTTGATTTGATAAAGTACATAAATTTATAATTCTAAAGTAACTAATAGAAAGAACATCTATTAATTTCATATTCCCGTCTTATTCTGAGTTGAGAAGTACATTCTTAAAACTGTTGTCTAAGCTTAGCAAATGGCTATTAAACAAGGAAGTATTTTTCAGTGCCATCTATTGACTGAATTTAGACTTCATTTGAAACTTAAAAATGGTTCTAAATAAATATTTGTTATAACCTTAAAACAGATACTTTCAAATTTATTTCGATAAATAAAAGAACTTATAAAAGTGTTGCTTTAAAAATTTTGATTTTTTTCGAACATGTAATAATAAAAAATTCATCTGTTCCTAGGAATATTTTCCGTCTTGTCTCCATTTCCATCTATTTCCATTTAATATAATTTGGAAAAAAATCAAAAGGCAGGAAATATTTAATTAGAACCAAATAAACATTCTTAAATTTATTATTTTTTTCAAAATTGAATTGTTTTGTAATCAGATAGAAAATAGCTCGTTAAGATTTTATTTTGAATTAAAATTTTATTAATGTTTTCAATTAATATAATGCATCTTGTTTCTGATTTAAATATGCTTTTAAATATAAATAAGATGTATCTTTAAAATGAACTTCAATTTAGTTGCAAATAAACAATTAATAATTCAGAATCTCTGACTTTTTTTAAAAAAATTGTATAACTTCATAAAAAGAAAAAATTTAATCATATCAAATGAAACAAATGAATGGCTCTCTACGAGCTTAATTCCATTAATATTTATTTTTTCTTATATATGTATTAATAAGAAAAACGAATTAATAATTATTAAAAATAAAATTAATAATTAAAAGTCATTTCCAAATCATTAAAAAGACATTAAATTTAATAATTATTTGTTATAAATCAAATATGTTATAACTAATAGACTCTTTTCTATTTAGAATAATAAATTAATTAATCAATTTATCGTTTTGCTTAATTCCATTCACTTAAAAATTAAAAAATATATAGAATTCGCCAATTGAAATAAACATGTACAAGTAAAAAAAAACAACGATGATAATTTATTTAATGTAGTATAATTTTGTTTTACATTATACAAAATTATGAAAAACAGACATGTATTCCATAGACAAAAAATTAATTTTTCATTAATCAACGTTCAACTTTTATTCTTTTTTCTTGAGAATATTTTTTTATTCAAATGGTAAAATTTGCTCAATTTTTTATATTATTTTATTTTTAAATATAATTTAGACTGCGAAAGTCTAAACAGCGCACTGTAAATTTGATTAATTTATAAATGAGGTACTCTATGATTCAATAAAATTACATTTGAAAAAATAAATGATTCAGATACGTTGATAATTGTATTTACTAAATAATTAATAAAACGGTCTAGATTTCTTTTCCAAATAATTACATGGACTCGAAGCTACAAATATACTAAGGGTGTCAATTACCAAACATAATATAAGAATTACTGATGCAACTTTGCACAACTTTATCATGAATTATATCAAGCTTGTATTAATTCTTTTTTCCATTGACAAAAGATATTTTCTTTTTTGGGTGAACATACATTGATGAGATATAGATAAAATTAGATACTCAATCGATATTCATTGCCAAGTATATAGACAAAGTAAGCTTCGTTGGAAGAATAATCCAGATTACTTTTTAAAAGCTAATTGCAGATTTACTGTGCTTTTTGGAGGCAAGATGGAAGAAAATATATATGATTTTGTGTTTTTGTGTGGTAAAGAATAAAAAAATGTTGAAGCTTCTAACAAATAAAGGTTTAATGTAAAATTTTATATAT
>JAOUZG010027119.1:8158172-8171025 GCA_026289955.1 Argiope argentata | reverse complement strand
ATATATATATATATATATATATATATATATATATATAATTATAAAGTAATTGTTATGATAAAACTTATTGATTATTCTTCAATAGTTTTTCTGTTATAATATTTCTTTTACACTTAATGGAAATACAATTAAGATATATTACATATTATAATGTGTCTACTAAATGTTCTACAATTTCTTTCGAAAGACAAGCGAAACAATAATTTTTAATTAGATTTATAAACAATTTCCAATATCTTAATGATAGAGAATGTTGGATCTTAATTTTTACAGTTACTTGTATCTTAACCGGGCATCGATTTCGCAAACTGAGAGCTAGATATGATAGCAGACACAACAAAGACCCTTAAAGTGTCTCAACTCTTAAATACTCTATTTATCATCATTAGGGGAAGTCATTAGATAAAGAATTATTATTGATTTTATATTTATTGATTTCGAGTAAGGAAAAGACTATAATTTAAAGCATTTCAAGTAATGGTATTTTTGTTTATTAAAAAATGTCTTTCAGGATTTTTATTAATTAATACATAAATATATCCTAATTATTTCAGGCAAGATTTCCGAAATGAGTGGATAATTAGATCAACGCTACGACGAAATATTTTGTAAAGAAACGCACATTTTTATATAATTTTTACTTTAACTTTATAACTTATGACTTACTTAATTGATTCATTTTAAATATGATTACTATACATATGATTGAATATAATTACTATATATGGGGAATTTATTGAAGCAAAAGATAATTCTAAGAATTCAAAATGCTTATTAAGAGAAATTATAATGTTTAAAAATTGTAAAACAATAATAATAGGAATAAAAATTATTTATCATTACCATACATTGTTGAAATTTTTTTTTTATTTTAAAATATCAACATATAAAGATAATTGGATTCGATGAAATAATGCCTCAGCATATACTAGATGAAAAAGCGTTGGCATATAAATTCTATATGCTCCTTCTATTTTCTATTAAACTTATTTCTCCCTAATGACGAACGAAAAATAAATACATATACATTTGATTATTTTAGAATTTGATATATTTTGTAATACTTAGTATAATTTTGCAAATTTCTGCTTTGATATTAACATTAATGATGGTAGCGGTGATATAAATGTAATTACAACAAATTAAATTGCAGCATAATAAAAATACAGTTTCAAATATAGATCTGAAATATCCAAAAATACATCTTTTCCTATGTTATCAGATACTGACTAGAGATTCTGTCACTGATAAAGTCAATATCAAATTAAGCCACACTTCTAAGTCTTGTTGACCTCATGGAATATCATCTATAATATGTCACTGCTTGTCTGTCCCAATTTTTGAGATCAACATCAAAAACGTAGGAAGATACAGTGTTGAAAATATATTTTGGTAAGATACATCGAGCATAATGTAAGGAAATAAACAACAGTCGTAAAAGAATATCATTTTCAATTTTTGTCATAGGTTTGATCTCGTTTTTTTGTTAACTATCAAAGTACTTGTCAGCATTTCAGTTAATCAAGAAAATATTATTTTTATGAGAAAAGTTCTGAAAAAAAATAGCAACAAAGGATGACAAGCAAGTACTATGATATATATTTTATCATATTCCAGGTTTTTTGCTAAACAAATTGGGAATAAATATATGTTGTTATTGATACAAATTCTCATTACATTTATATTCATTAATATCTGATAATGGTAAAACTATTTTTTAGTCAAAAAAAGATCAATTAATATTTATTTTATACTCCAAAATCAGTTTAAAACGAATATGATGATGGATTCCTAGAAAATTCATTAACAATATTTTTATCATGTGAGAACCGGTTGTTGGTTTGGTGTGAGGATTTTGAAGTCTTAAAAGTCGTGGGCTACAAATTGGCAATATATCGTTTTTAATACTTAGATTTTTTTTGATTTTAGGGATATTATAAAGTAATGTTTTGGCAATTCCTAGTCAAAAAATTATTTAAAAATAGAAATATAGCTTATAATTCAAACTTTTAAGTCAATTACAACGTTGTTATATTTTTTGTTGTTTTTAAAATATTTTTATCATTTGAGCACAAGAGGTTTGAGGTTTTTTGATGCCACATAATGCTTTTGGGACGTTAATCTTCTCTTTTGGGTTATTAGAAAATTATAAAGGTGGTTGTTACAATTGGTAATTTATCGCCAACTATCACGTTATCACTTCACACGAATGTACGCTATGTATACGATTTTCGATATATCGACTCATGCATATTGTGATAGTCATATGCTTTTTTCAAACGCGTTTAAATAGGTTAAAGACTTCAATCAATTAATACAAGCAAAACCTTAAAAATAATATTTTTTTTTCATATAGTAAAATGAAATTTGGAAAAGCAAATTTCAATTTTTATATTTTTAATATGGATTGTTATTTAACTTAAGCATTATTTTATTACTTTCTCCATAAATACTTGCCTCTTGTTTCCTAATTTTATAAATTTATAGATAAATAATTTCAACATATATAGGCAAATACCGCCATTTGAAACAGCCCAAAATTCATTTAAAATAAAATAGTTGATTCTTTTGCTGAATTCCTTCAAGATATTGTTACGAATTTCCAATATTACATAGCAATGCAGTTAGCTTCCGGATTAAAAAAACACAAATTCAGATTCAGATACATAACTGCGCTGATAAATGCTGAAACAATGACTTCCGTCTATTTCTGACTGATTGCCCGAACAGAGTTTTTGAAAACTTCATGAACACTTGTCTATCACTCATACAGAACGTTAGTATCGATCTTGTAACTCAAACTTCCCTGAGACCCTTTACAGAAAGCATTAAAAAAATTGAGAGATAAAAATTTGTTGTCAATCTACATCGAGTTAGTGAAAAATAGAAGATGATTCGAAAGATGTAAATAATTAAAGGAAGATTGTTTCCTGATGGTTCTCTTCATGGACTTTTTTATAGCTGTGTTGTAATGTTTTGTTGATTTTCTGCTACGATTACTGTAAGTGCTGATCATGTTTACTTTTCGGATATTACTGTTTGTTGAGAGTCGTTATGGAAATGTGTTATTTGTCTTTGTATTTCTGATATTCTGATAATAAGAAAAGAGCCATCGAAAAAATATTTAAGATTAGGTTAAGAATATATTGACCAAATATAAAGGACATGCCTATTGTATAAAATTCCATCACGTATAGGTATTTTTAGTAGATGTATTAAAGTCAATTTATATATGCATTAAATGAAGTAAGAAATACGAACTTTTTCATTATTTTTATTGTTTTTACATATTTGTCTAATTTTTTTTCTCTAGATAAATTCTGTAAATTACATATAAATTTTGTAGTTAATGTATTTAGAAAACACAAGAAGATTGAGTAATACAGTAAGCATCAAAAAATTTTGGTAAGTTGTGGATTATATATTTTTTTATAAAAATTATCTGTAAATAGTATAAACAACATTATCATTACTCCATTGAATATTTTATTTTTGCAAAATTATTTATTGAGATCCTTTATTTTATTAGTTTATAAATACAAAAATTATAAAGGGTATTATATTTGATAAAACAAAATATTTCTAATGAGGGATTTTATAAAGGGAGAATGGTTAGTATATAGGTGTAATTACCTTGAGCTGAAAATATGTATAAATCTAAGACTGAAATTACCAATACTTGGTTATAATTAAAATGATTTTAGCTATTAAATATTGCAAGGGTCAAGCTTTTAAAACCATATGAAATTAAAATAGTCTTGTTTTTATATGTTCTAATTAAAAAAGTCTTAGATATAATGAAAATTTTGAATTTTTTCATTCTTTAGTGGCCGAATGGATAATGGTTTAGAGATAGAGTGATATCCAATTCGAAACCTAATTGAAGTGTCCAACACATAAAATTGGCATATTTAAGCCTATTACTGAATGAAAAAAGAGTTTTACTCCAGACCAAATATTGCCTACATAGCAAACAAGGAACAATTACATAGCCAGCAATCTATAAGATCTCTGCATTTTGCCATCCAATCCATATCATCTATGCATGAATGGAAGAACTAAAGTTTTATTGCAGGAAATAGTTTCTTGTGTATTAGATTGATTGGACGTTCTTACTTCAAATCAATGAGAAACAGTTCATGAACCTTGAAATTTTAGTAGGAATAGAATGGCAACAGCCATCACCTCTTGACAAGCTACAGAAGCTGCAATTCTTGTCTCTCAGATTCTCTTTCTGAAATTCTTCTGATCGCATAGATTTTTGTTATTTCTTTTTGCTTTTTAAGTAAATTTCATACAATGAAGATATTTTATGTTACAATTGTGAAAGATTACCTAAATTAGCGTGGCTTATAAATAGCACTTTCAAGATCTTGTTTACAAATAACAATATACGATGAGGTGTTTTGAAAGAAGAATTCTAAATTCTTTCATAATAATTTGTAAATATAAAAAAAAATCCACTTAATTCATGTACTTTAGGCTTCTATTATAAAATTTAAAAACTAGTAATCTATAGAGCAACGAAAGAGTATGTGATCTTAGAGATTACTGTCCCATTTATTTTTGTCATAATACAGACACCCAACAAATATTTAATATGTATAATCAAATCAAAGGTTTACATTTTATTTTAAAAGTAAATTCCTATATTTGAAATAATTCGGTGTAAATTCTATTAAAAAGGAAACTAAACGATTATATGTTTAGAGATGAAAATTAATTTTTAAAAATTAATACAAACTTTTAAATTTTTTTTTAATTTTATACTTTTAGATGATAATATGTCAATTTAATACATACTAAAACATCAAACGCCTAAGATATGTACTTTTAAAAAAACAGAGCATTTCAAATCATTAAGAAACAAAAAGTTAAAAAACTAGTTGCTTGAAAACGTTTTTTCAGTACATTATTAAAAGGATCAAACATATAAATCATTTCACAATCGATTATGACGCAAGAAATAAAATATTTAAGCATATATCTTCAAATATTTATAATTTAGCTTTGTGAAAAAGGGTTCGTGCTGCATTTAACGCGCAACGATCACTTTCCAAAACAAGAGCGCTAATCTTGCGCAAGTTCATTCTAGCGTGCCTGTCCTAGGATAGGTCATAACAACCCATATCACTGCACGTGCAATTCCCATTTCACTGACAGGTCACGTATTTCTTTCTCGATGAAAGCACTTGTTTTATTTGAGTAGAAAACTTGTAGCAACATAAAAAGTGGAAACAAAAATCTAATCACATCGTTCAGATTGGTGATAAAACATTCTGGAAAATGAATCGGAGGCAGCAGAAAAGAGATTTTGTGTTTTTAATGATGTTGAAGGAAAAGAGTCTCATCAGGTTTTCTTTTAAGTTAATGTTAATGCTTACAATGTTTAAGTAAAATGGAAAATGACATGGACAAAAACAATCAATTAATATAGCCTGATTCCTTTTATTTCCTATTCCAACTTTTTTTTGTTTTTTACATATTATATGCTTATTAAGTTGAAATTGCCAAGTATATACATGTTTGAGTGTATATATATATATAAAATTACATACAATTGTCTGTAATTGGATCAACAAAGGGAATAGCATTTTTATAGAATCACAATGGAAATTGAAGCTTACCATCTTTTCGACGATGGTAAAAAATAATTGGAAAGATTTTACAACATTAAACTCGAATTAAATTATTTTGCAAAAATATATATGAAGTTTAGAAATTAAATATATTACTTAAACAAGAAAATTCATTTATATTTTTATTCCATTACATTGTTTCCTTAGTTTTCATTTGTGTATATTTATGTCAGAATAGAATATCGATGACAGATTAAAATGGAAACATCTGATACCATTGCTTTCAATTTCAAAATATTATTATCTTTCAATTTAAATGTGGCCTATACAAGTGTGACGTTTTCGAGAAAAAAGGAAGTACTAATTATCTTCCATATGTGTAAGGTTCTTATTGGCTTTGGATTTTGTGTAAATATTATAAATAGTACCAAGCCAAGATTTGTGTCCCAATTCACACAGTCGAAAACTGTACAGAATTTTAACTAGGTTAAAGATTGGGTATGCTCATCAACGCCCTTTTTACGAATCACCCATATACATTTGTTGATTGGGAATCCAACACCTTTTAATCAATTTGTAATAGCCCTATGTCTGTTTTGCACATTCTTGTAGAATGTCCACGGTTTTCTAACCAGCGTCTAACATGTTTTCAGAAATCTCACCCTGAATTGGAAGAGTTTCTTTCCGACTCCCAGGATGTTGGCCTTTTTTTAATATTGGTTTTTATAATTATTGACAAATATTAAACACGCTTCTTAGAGTCTTACATTATTTTTAATCGTTTTCATGACTCACAGATTTACGCTTTTAGAAATTTGGAATTTTTAAACATTCCATAATGAGATTTTATTATAAATTGATTCAAATATTTTAATTTCAAGAATGCGACACAGCTTATCCAACGATGTTCCATGAAAATAATCTGTATTAACCCAGATCCTATCGCTTTCTTCTGGTGTTTTCTTCTCCATTAATCCATGTTTCTGCCTAAAAATATCGATTGTTCAACCTAAAACAAAAAAAGATAATTAAAAAAATACACTTCCATGTATATTCTTTTAAGTGGTTTTATTATAAATATATTTAAGTCAAAGAATCTTTAATTTTTTTCAAAATATCTAGATAATTCGCCAATAATTGAAATATGTTTAGCATCATTATATTCGATAAATAGTCAACAAACAGTTCCTTAAAATCCTTAGAATTCTTCGTTAGACGTTAATACTGTATCTGCTCCCAATGAAGGGGAAAAAAGATGAGATTATGTTAAATAAGTTTCGTTTTTTTTAAATATGGACATTTTTAACTATATCTTCTTTTGGTGCATATTATTTTAATCCTTACTACTACTAAATGTTCCTACACATAGGGTTTTCTTGCAAATTGCATTTTCATTAAAATACTACAGTGTTTGGAATTAAGGGGAAATCAGAAAAAAAAACATGTTCCACTTTAATCGAACTACTTTCAAACTATAATTTACGGTTTTTAAATGTAATCGGATCGCAATGAATTTTTTTATTATTATTTTATGAAATATCCTACATACAATTTAAATGATCTAAATAAACTTTTAAAAGACTAAAACACTTTTGACTAACTGTTTCATGACTAAGAAATGTCTGTTTTTCTTTTCCCATAATATTCTGAATGAGGCAAGATAAACTTGTTTAGTTTTATCCATCTCATGAAGCATCTAAAGATAGATAAATGAAGGGAAAAGTTTAATAACTGATTTCAATATGGAACACAAAATATTTCCAAACCATTTCATAAATCTTCTGTTCCTAACGATATTTAATTTTTGTTTGTATCTATATTTAGATGTTATCTATTGCTTTAATGCATGCTTATGTGATTCTATAAAGATTAGAAGCATGGTATTTAAATGGATAGTCATTCCAATACATTGAGAAGAAGAAACTTCCGATAAGGCCACTTTAAGTAGAAATAGTGGAATAAGCAAGAATATATTAACTGGAGGAAATGATGTAGTGGTTTATGTAACTTTTATCAGTAGGGTTCATCGAAGGGTCTTTGCAGGTTGATATTACTCATTGCTGTTGTTTTGGAAAGATCATACACTCGAAAGGATCCTTTGATTCAGCCTATTTGTTACTTTTCTAAATGATATTATTCAGTTGTAATAGTAGTAGATTTATAGTTAAGCAAATTTACAAAATGGTTTGAATGGTAGTTGATAGTTATTCAAATTTACAACATGGTGCCAGGGTAAGATAGTTATTCAAATTTACAACATGGTGCCAGGGTAAGATAGTTATTCAAATTTACAACATGGTGCCAGGGTAAGATAGTTATTCAAATTTACAACATGGTGCCAGGGTAAGATAGTTATTCAAATTTACATCATGGTGCCAGGGTAAGATAGTTATTCAAATTTACAATATGGTGCCAAGGGAGTAGATAGTTATTCAAATTTACAACATGGTGCCAGGGTAAGATAGTTATTCAAATTTACAACATGGTGCCAGGGTAAGATAGTTATTCAAATTTACAACATGGTGCTAGGGTAAGATAGTTATTCAAATTTACAACATGGTGCCATGGTAGTTGATAATTATTCAAACTTACAACATGGTGCCAGGGTAGTAGCTAGCTATTCAAATTTACAACATGGCGCCAGGGGAGCAGATAATTATTCAAATTTACAACATGGCTGCAGATTCTTGGTCAGAATCTGTAAAAATAAATCTTATGAATTTTGACTGCCATTCATATCTAACTCACGCTCGTTCCGTTTTGATACTATTTTAAAATTAAAACAAACCAGATTTTGCGATACCACATGTGTTTAATAATTATATATTTTATTAAAATCATAGAAAAATCAAGCGTTGAATATTTTAGAGAGAGAGTAAAAAAAGTGAATTTCCTTATTCCTTTATTCCAACATTTTATCGATTTTATTTTAAAGGACTAGTTCTTAAGGTGCTTTTGTAAGTTAATAGAATATTGTGCGAAATTGTATAAAATAAAGAATCTGAATATTTATTTTCCTTAAAAACTGATTTCCAGAATTTAATTCACTCTGTTAATTATCTTTGTGTGTAAATTTTTTTTCACTTCTGTTAAGTAATAGAAGACAATGCCATTATCTTTTCTGAGTATTTTCTAAGAAAATACTCATTTCCTGTATACAATCTTTATGAAAGCGTTTAATGTATTTTATATTAATACTTCTTTCATATTGTTTCTTATTACTGGAATCGTTCTACTTAAATATAAACATGTAATCTTTTTTATTAAAATTATTGACTAATATTTTTGATACAGTCATTTCATATATTTATTTATTCTGCTATATTTATTTAAAATAAAATAATACGCAATTTTTCTCAGTAATTTTAAGAATTAATAAAAAATAGAAAGAAAAAAACCTTCAAGATCTATATTTATCTCTATCATGAATAGTTGCAATGTTCCGTAATTGTTACTCAAAGAGCTAAGTAAACGTGAATTAAAGTAATACTGTTGAATTTCATATATGGATATAACCAAGTATTGAAATATTAAGAATCACTGAAGTTGATTAGGAAGAAGGGTATTTGCAATCCAATTGGTTAGAAAGAAATAATAAACTTCTTTTATGCATGCCTGTATTTGTTTTTAGTCATCAGATTAAAATTCAAGTAATTGATTTAATTAAATGATAGATGTTAATTGCTCTTGTTTTAATACTTGCATTATTAAAGCATTTAAAACACTCGTTAAGGAACAACTCAACAATCTTCTAAAGCATTCAAATATCCCTCCGAAACTTACTCTATTCTTTCTCAAGAATTGTTAATTGAATATCTAATCGGATTCTCTTCATGAAAGAGTTTAGGATTCATTCAAGAGCAACTCCTCCCCTCTGTGGATCATCCTAATAACAATAAACTAATCAGACGTTTCGTTTTTATATACAATCTTTAAGAAAAAAAACTTTCATCGAGACTTTTGAGAGGAATATGGAGCATTTATGATACCTTAAAAAGGAATTGTATTTCTAATATTCTGAGGTTCCATTGATTCATGAATAGAGAGTAAAATCTAGTTTGGGATTTTACACTTATAAATACATGTACCTGAAATCCTAGAGAATAATCCTAATAATAGAGAATACATTCTAGTAAATAATATTGTAATATTTAAATTAAAAAAATGAGTAGCTTCATCTTTTCTGAATCTGCTATCTAATCTGTTTCTTTTAAACCACCGATGAAGCTATAGGACGTAACAATTATAAAATTTGAGAAAAACAAGATATTTTTATGCATCCGAGAAATAATAAGTTAAAAATATTCCATGCATATTCTTGTGGATTATGTTGCCAAAGTGTTTCTTAAAATTATTTAAATTTTTTATCAACTATTATATGATTTCAACATCTCTTAATTAATTATCCATAATAATTCTTCAATATCCAATAAATGATCCTTCTCTACCCATATTGTTTCCTAAAATAACCTTAATAATATAATAGAGCTTTGCCAGTATTTCATAATGATGCAATATTAATAAAGCTCTAAAACCGTTACTTTAGGTTGAAGACATTAAATTAGTTTTAAGAATTTCCTCCAAGCTCGTATGTTCTTGTACTTGCATCTAAAAATATCCGGGTATTTAAATTATAAAAGAAAATATTTATAATAAGATGTTATCCTTATATTCCTAAATCACTCAAAACGCAATTAGTTAAACCTTTGTTATGTTTAATTAGTAAGATGATTTGACTATTTTTTAATTACTATATCCTTAATGATTCTTTTACATCCCTTTTGCTCCACAAAATGATCTTAACATCGTTATCAAAGGTGCATTAACTATTCTTAACATTACATAATTAATGAAGTTCTAGCATCATTATATTCAGCTTGAAACGTCTATTCTTGTTAACTATTTACCTCCAAGCATATATGTTCTTTATCACTATTTTATAGCCTTTGGAAACCTATTATTAAGATATTTATAATATGCAGTCTTAGCCAGTTTTATCAGAATACGTTATTTATATATAGAAGGCTGCTAAAAAATTTCCCTTCATTCTACAGAACTATTTTTTTTTGAATAATCTTTCGTTGTAAAATATTAATGCAAGAAAGAAATACCTTTAAGTTGCTTAGCTAACGTTCACCGATAATTAATCTGAATTGCAAGCTTATTCTCACGAATATGCCTTTAGATTAAGTTTTCAGGGATTTTTGCTATCTATAAGCTAATCAATATATGAATTAAATATGCTTCGACATGAAAATTTGAAGGAGTCTCTTACCATAATTGAAAAAAAAATGCAATAGCCACAGCAAATAAATCATACAATACTTTAATACTATTATTTATTAAAATATACGAATTAAAGTATTGATTTTTTTTCTTTCTTGGAACAATATTTTATTTTCAGCACTAATTGATGTAACCCATAATTATTTTTAATGATTCATTCTACTTTATAACTTTCTGCTTTAATTTTATTAATAGAAAAAAACTCTCTGTCAGCATAATGGTTTATGAATTTTATGTAATTAGAATTTTTAAGTAAATCGTTGAAAAACTACTATCTGTTCAAAAATTAGCTTGACTTGTAATAATAAGTGCGTTTTTTATAAACAAAAAATGATGTTTTTGTTCTGTATTATAATAATTAATTGAAATCTTTTACTCTATCAAATACAAAACATTTAATTATAATGTTTCTATTTCAATTTTTTCAAATTTATATAACATAGGGTATCTTAATTAGAAGACAAATCGAGCTTCGAATAGTGAGCTATTTAATATTTGAATCGCATTTTTAAAATGAAACATGAATTCATAGAACAATTTACAACTAAGTAAAAATAATCTTATTTTTGATACTACAAAGTTAAAATTTAATTCTGAGCTTCACGGGTCCGAGTCCCATTTAAAGCAAGGTTGTTCTTCTGTGTACTATCTGTAAGGTGTTTGAATGTGCCCCCATGTAAAAAGGGTCTGTGATAACGAATTTGTGTGTTTGTCATACTCATATGAGCTAGAAAATAGACTTCTACTCTCGGGACCTCTGGATTCAATAAATTCAGAAGTTACAACCCTCTTTCTGTTCTAAGGGAAACATGTCATCATCAACATCATCAATAACATTTCATTAATTCAGTTGTCAGATTCTTTATACTGTAAAAACTATAAATTATAAATTTCAGTACGATAAATTCTGATGCATTTCCTTAAAATTGCAATTTTATTAAGAAATATAAGTATAAAGTTTCCTACAACTTAATGGATTACTTTCTTGTTGTGAATAATAATGAATGTTAGTATTGATGATCAAACGATGTTTAGGTTTCCTTTAATTGAATGATAAATCAGCAACCACATTTATCTTCATAATAGCGGTTTCCATGGCAAATTATTATTATTATTTTTACTACAAAAGTCTTTGGTCTTTTTTCATCTTTGACTTACTTTGTCAGATATTTTGTTTGGTTTTATCAAGTACGAGGTGCATTTTGTAAAGATATTTGTATAACATTTAAAAAATGAAGGATGTGAAATATAGCTATCATACCTGCAATAATAAAAGTTTTACGTATTGTTTAGAGAACTGAATAATGGTGAACCTTTTAGAAATAAATTTAATTTTTTACTTTTGAAATAACCGAGGTGAAAGAAGAATGAATTACATTTAAAAATATTGCATGTTTAAGTTTCAATTTTAAACTGATTATTTATCTTAGGCCACATAAAAGAATTATTGTAATCTACAAAGTAAACTATAGATTAGAGAAATAATTTATTATAGCTTGAATATATCTTATGCAATGGAATCTACTAATTGAGTTTTTATACATCTTTCTTGCTGGAATTATATTTTTTCATGAGTCAAATATGAATGAATGCAATGAAATAATGCACAAATGCCTTTCTTTATAGAAATCAATAGATAATAAACTTGTGTACGTCTTCTAAGTATTTGAGGTACTGTACTGTAGTAAAAAATTGAGATTTATAAATGATTCTTGGATATTTTTCTATATTAATCCATGAGAGAGCAAAAAATCTCTAGGCAAACCCAGGTAGGTTTTTTTCAACTGTAACTGGATCAAGTGATACAACGAATGTACATAAATTTCGATTTACGATTTCCAATCATTTTACCTGGAAGTTGTTGCCATTGTTTCTGCCACATACTCTTGAAGACATTTGTGCACTAGTAAAATCGGAAAAATTGCAGGAGGATGTTATTGTCTACTTTAAAAATTCTAGGAAAATTCTCTCTCTCTCTCTCTCTCTCT
>JAOUZG010027119.1:8128494-8144931 GCA_026289955.1 Argiope argentata | reverse complement strand
ATATATATATATATATATATATATAATAGTACAGAATTTGTAAAAGGTAAAAAAAATGTGCATAGTTATTGTCCATTTATTAACAATAAGAGTGGCAAAACCACTTACAAGTTGGAATTTCAATATTAATTAAAGATTGCCATATTCAAACAATCATGGTAGTCATCAGTCCAATAGCAAGAAGTCTACTATTCTTGTTGATGTTTCCAAAGTTCATTGCTTTTTATATTCAAATTGGATTCAAACCCACTACTTTCTCACAGAAACTTTTCATCTTGGCCAAAATAATCAGACAGAATTAGTCTTAAAAGTGTCATGGCCATTGAGAATATCAGTAAATCAATAAAAATTCCCTCGATGCGTTTGGTAGTGATATTATATTGATAGAAAGTTTCCTCCCATCTGCATTTTGAAAACTCATACCATCTATTTTGTCACTGGATCATCATCTTGAGTTGCTTTTCGGATTTATTGAAATCAATGGTATACAAGACGATTTATTGAAATCATCAATTTTATCTACAGTAGGAGTCTTTTTATTTCTAGGAAATCCCATGTGTACTTTTATCTAGAAGAATTTCAATTTTATATTGATACTTTTAAAAATAAGTTCGATATCGTTAATATGCTTTATTTTCAGATGAGGAATTGAATGAAACAGGAATTAATCTGGAATTTCAAATAATTGAAAGATATCATTTATGATCATATCAAATCCTAATTTGATATAGATAAGTTTGAAGATTCAAATAAAAATTTCAGTCATATCTATATCACCCGACAAATCTCCAATTAATTATATAATTCTTTATTTCTGTATTTGGAAACATTGATTTGATAAATTCTACGAGAGAGGAAGAAAGTTCAGTAAAATAAAGATAATACTGATATTCCTCAATAGAATCCTCTAAGGTATAAAAACTGGGGAAGATTAATAAGAGAGGAATATCTTTACTTCCAAGAAGATATCCAACTCGCATTCCTATCTTCCCGATATCGGTAACATTATCTTTTTTCTAAGACTAGATATCTATAAACAAAACAAATATCTCTCACAAAACAAACAATGAACGGTTGTTCATCAGCTATAATTATCAACATTTGTTTGCCTTTAAGGAATGAACACCATTGTTATTTATTTTCCCATTTACCATTAAGCCATGAGTTTTAACATGCAACTGCTCAAAACTGTTTGAAATTTTTAATGATATTTAAAAACAAACATTTTCTTTCGTCCTAAGATATTATTTTTTATTGGTCCTCGAAGTATAAACTCTTTGTGTGCCACAAGGCTTACAGATGTAAGTCATTTCACAATTAACAGTAAGATGAATTTCGAAAACAAAGACAGGCACGAATGCAAAGATAAAAAACATGGGGCAATCGACAATAAATTTGAATATCTCATCTTTATAGAAGAATTGTGTTTGCAAAATCTGAACTTTTTGAATGCAGTTTTATATGCCGTAAAATGTTTACCAAAAATTCATCGAATTTAAATATGTAGATGGAAGAAATGGATCAGATAAAATAGAATATAATAATTCAAATAAAATATTTTTTTTTAAAAGAGAGGGACAAGATCATTTTTTTAAAAATAAATTCATACATTTACATAATTTTTCATTCTTTATAACACAAACTTCCGTACTATACAATTAATACAATTTTTTAAATTAATTTATTATGAGAAAAAACGTTTTCTTTATGCATTTTCCATCAGTTGCTTAATATTGAGAGTTTCCAATTGTCAGCAGTACTTGATTTTTTTTAAAGCAAGGATTGGTTTCCTGAAAAAAAGTTCTTATTGAATAAAACATAATAAAAGCAATTTAAAACGGCGTGCTAAAGAATAGATAGATATAGAAACATAATTTAGAAAAATATTATGTATTTTTTTATTCCAGTGATAGGAATTCTACTTTAAAGAAAACAACTTTATGTAAATTTCGAATATATCAAGTTTTATATCAGAGGAAGAATACACAATTTTATATTTTACAATATCTATCTATCTGATTTTTGGGATTTGTAAGCTATATTATATGTTTTATCCATTGTTACTAGAAACCGAATAGAAATGTTTTATTAACAGAAACCTATTTGTTATTCCAAATATTAAATTAATTAATATTTATTATCAGATGAATTGAATTCTTTTTTCTCGGAAAGAATTTAGATTCAGTATCAACATCAGGACTAGACATATTATTGTATAATTAAAATTGCCATAAAAATATTATTATGTTATATATAATTATGTTATTTTTATATATTATTATATTATATAGTTAGGTTTGTTATAACTAGACGCGAATTCTTCAGATGATCACAAAACACTATCATTTTCCCTATTCTTATTTTAAAATATATGGAAACAAAATTTCTGATTAAATTTAAAAATTAAGCTTATGTTTATTTAATAATATATTGTAATTTGTTAAACTGAAATGAAATTCAAATACCAGAGGGGAATAATGACATTATATTTTTTAATAAAGCTTGAAAAGTTTATATTATGCTTCCCTTTGTTATTTTTTTCAATACTTTTTTATCTAAAAAAAAGTTAAAGTTACAAACTCAATAGACGAATTCCTTAAATAAAGGAATAAATTTTGGAATAATAAAAATAATACGATATTAAATTTTATCAAATTTTGTTAAACAACTGCTTATTATTGCTCTAGTTATTCAGTGAATGTAAAACCTTTTTTTTTATTAAAAGTTATTAACACTATTAGTACAAAATTCGTATTTTTATTAAAGATGTTTCAATTATTTACATAGAATACAATTATATAATTAACATCCTCAAATACATTTAAACAAATTTAATATCTTTTTTATCAAACATAATACGTTTACATTACCTACAAATATAATTAAAATAGGTTATTGTAACGTAAAATAAATTATTGAAAGCAAGATATGTTTTGATATAAAATATACATTTTTTTATTCCAGTTTGTTTAATGTAAACATATTTCATTTTAAATTTAAAATGATTGAGTTCTTATCACAGGATTTTATAATTTAATTAGCAAAATATTGGTTCTCTATTGTCTATTTGAATTCAGCATTAATTTTTATAATATTTTATTGCAAAAAACATTTCTGTGGCAAATATCCAATTCCATATATTAATACAAAATTTTAATTTTTTTCTGTAATTATTTACAAATCACTAATAATTAAATTCTGATAAATCTTCAAATTATAATGCTCTGCTTTTTAACGACTAATGTGGTAAATATTTTATTTACTTTATAACTTATCACTATGAATTCCTTTTTGGAATCCTTTTGAAATAATTCAAACATTTAATGGGTTATTCAAATTTGCCTTATGGAAAGTTCTTATCAGAATTGCAACGCAGCAGAAGAAATAAGTTCCCATTGAGTTTCCGTTCTGTAAATGCCATAAAAATAATAATTTTCTAAGTTTTGTATACTATATATCTTCTATTAAATAGTTTTGCAAAATATCGATAAGCTAACTCAATTCTAAGGCAAATGTGTGTGTTTCGGAATCGAAGGAATAGCAAGATCTGAAGATTAAAATAAATTTTGTTTTATCAAATTGTAATGGGCATCACTATTTTTTAAATATTTAAGGATTATTTTTAAGTAATATTTATGCAGTATACAATTCTAGCTATTTAGGTAGATTTAATTTTCAGATATTAATTATTTCTTTTTCACCGAATCGATCACCAAAATGCCAAATATAAATGTCAAAGATTAAATTATTCATAAAACGAATTCATTATAAAATTCATAAAACGAATTATGATTAAAACAGTTCTCAATTTGTTTTCACTCTTTTTTCATACAAAGTTATTTTTTATTCCGTTTTCCATACCATATTACATTCATAAACATTTTAAAAATATATAAAATTTATTAATCAAAATGTTTTGTCTTATTTCTAATAAAATATATTTTGGGGCTCTCAGACAAGCATATTTAATTCTACTATGTGTTCGTTCATTCTGTCTAAAATGTCTCAGCCTGCATTTTCAAAGAAATAAAAGTTCAATTTAAAAATTATAGCAATGAATTAACTGAATAAATGATTGAAAATGATTTTTAAAAATGTAATGAAGATAACAGAAATGCTAGATACATAACTGATTTATCTTACTTACATTTAAAACCACGATCTATTTAAACCATATGCTGTAAAGGCCTACGACATGTAAGGTATGTTAGAAGTGCAATGCTCCATTTCTGCATTTCTCAAAATATAGTTAACATTAGCCATTCCTTAATAAAATCTGCGTAATAATTAAAAATAAAGAATTTTTAATTATTACGCAGGTACAAAAATAAAACATAATTAATATTTTTAATTACTTAGCTTCATTGCATTTCATTAAAATTTAGCAATACGAAGTGGTACCATGAGTTTGACATTACTTGGAAATTTTTTGAAAAGGTGTTAATATATTTTGGTTCCTAAAGATATATGAAGAATTTTTTCGCATTGATAAAACAATGAAGATTTTCCTCAAATATTTTTTTCGAATCTTCAAATTAAACAGTGTAGAAACATATCTAAACAGTGGATACATTGTATATTTTAATTTGAACTTAGTATAAACAAACATTTTTTAATCATGGTGACTTTCTTAGTGATAAAACTAAAATAAACAGTTCGAAAGTCAGCAAGTAGATATTTAGTAAATAATGTATATTGTTTCACCCTCTCTCCTCTTATTATTGGGAATTTTATATTTTATGTATCGTTCCTAAGCCTTTGTTCCAATTAGTTTCTGTAATACTTTCCCATTTAAGTTATTCTCTAGATAATTAAATTTTACTGAAATTTACTGAACTTCCAATAATAGAAAATGAGTAATGGAATTAAGGAATTCTCCGGATCTGCAAGAATTACTGAATGGATTTTGGAGAAAACGATATTTATTTGAAAATTGTGCTTTTTGATTTATTTATTTCCTTTTGTATTAGGCCTTTTATTAATGCTATATATTTAAAGAAATATTTAATAAAACTCTTATTTGTTATAAAAATTTCTTTCACAAAAGATATCTATATCAAAAATTTCGTAAATTACAAATGAATTTTATTTTAGAAAATAAAATTTCATTTAAAAAATCGTTTGATCTTAAGTTTAAAATTTATAATTAGAGATAGTTATGGGATATTTATCATTATAAATCATTTAATGAATTTATGAATAAAATAATTATAATTCATATAGTTATTATAGTTAATAAGGGAATGCCTCTCACTATAAATTATATAATTATGGAATTTATAATTTATAATTAGAAATTAGAAATTAGAAAACAAACTTTTATTTCCTGGGAAGATTGAATTTAATTAAAAGGGAAAATTTAGAATAAAAATTTAAATAACGTATCTGGAATATTAAATTAAAATATGTAACTTTAGACTGTTTGATTGTATTATATTTTATATATCCTGTTTACAAAGAAAATTGTATAGATTCTATAATCCCATAGGATTTCTTTTGCTGCTCTACTGTTTCATTTTAGAGTACCATATTAGTTACATATGCGGTTATTTAGATCAAAATATGTCTTGTGAAGTAAAACATTTTTAAATATAAAAATGAATTTTATATTGAAAGTTAAAGTGTAAAATATCCTAACAAGAATTGTCTATTACTAAATCAAATTTCATCATTAACTGATTCATGTCTTTTCTTTTTTTTCTTTCTTTCAAATATTTTAATACCAAGAACAAATATCAGAGAATCTTTGATAAGCAGTCAAGCAGTTTTCAAAAGATAGTCTTAACATAATTTCTGAGGAGTTTAAAATACTAGTTATGTTATAAAATGGCTAATATATAAATTTATTATCCTTATGATTTCATAGAACTTTTATGAATATTAAATAATTACATATTAGCTCTTTTCTTTTTAACAAAAGACCATCAATCTCAGCCACTTTTAAGATTTGGCTAGATTTTACTGAAAATTGTTCTGTTTTTTTTTAAACCTTTCCATTGATTATAAAAAGAAACGAGCAAATACTCAAAGAACTTTTATTTAGTATTCTCATTTTTTGCTGTTCTAAATGAATTGAAAGCTAAAAGTAATTTCTAATATATGAGCTATTTGAAAGTTAAAAATTATTTTCTATATTCAATGTACCTTTCCTCATAAGGCTAAAAAACAAATGACTGAGAATCATTAGCTCCAGTTAGAGCATGATATAATTATGATTTTACTAATGACTTAATTTAACATTTCTATGTCAATTAAAACGAGAAGTACTGTTTACTATGTAATATGATTGCGTGAGATATTAGAGTTAAAATTTCAGACAGACTGTGAGGAAAAAAAACTAGCATCTATATAAGTAAAATATAACCTTAATTACAAAGAATAAAGAAAGTACAAAATATTTTTTTCTTGTTTAATTTCTTTTATAAAATTGTATTTATTTGTTTTAGAAAGAAAAAGGATCTGTAATTAAATAAAAACTAACTTCTTGTTAAGTTTAGTTGACGATATATATTTTCACCACTCGATAAAAGAACGCTTATAGCTAATTTACAAAAAAAAAATCTTCCATGTCGTACAAATTAACTACAACCAAAACTTCATTGCTTATAGATGCTGGTCAGTTTAGGTCAATGAAGTCAGTTAAATAAGACAAATAATTCATTAAAAATAATTTTGACAACTTTTGTGCAGTCTACTAGAGTGAATTTTGAAAAATTTATTTTTGCTCTCTTGCATTCCATAATTTACCTTAGAATGTTGTATTTTCTATTTCGAAATAAATTTTGTCATGAAGGTAGTTTTTGCCATCCTCAGAAATTGTTGTATATTAAAAATTTAATATAAAATCCATTCTTTGTCAAATAGTGTATCATTCAAACTAAAAAATGTGTTCTTTATTAATTTAAAATTGAATCTAAAATTTGATAAATCGAAAATAAAATAGATAAAAAATTATTCTAATACAACGAGTGCACTTAAAAACGAAAGAATGAAAAACAAAGCAAACACTATTTATTGATAATTGCTAATTCTGTCTAAACATATTTCAGAATAATTTTCATTTGCATCATTTATTTTTTATGTACAAAATTCGAAATACTAAATCAAACATAAAAAAACATAAAGAATATAATTCTAATTATGTGCATTTAACATTATGTATTACAAAATATCTTTCGCTGAACAAATAAAAATGACGAAGTATTCGCTTGAAAACACCATAAACACTCTTTCCATCTCCAAAGGAAACATAAAGATTAAATTTTAACCTATCATCCCAATTAAATCAATCTTCTACTGAAAAAAAATTTAAAAGAAATGAAACTCAGAATTATTTCTACATTTGAAAAAAGAATTAAAGACTTGTGTTTGCGAAATATATTTTCAATGGAGGCAGAACTTGAAAAACTGCATCAAGTGTGAAGAAGGGTTTTCTAACATGAATACCTCTGTAAGCTATTGTCTGGTCAATATCCCGGTCATTTATCTCCCACCCAGACACGAAAAGGCCCAAGAAACGAATGATGGTCGGTGATCATCATGTTCCTGATTTCCCATTTGTTCGCCGTTGATGAACTTTGTTTGTCCATTGTTACATAGCTACCCGATTTATCAACTCTTTCCTTATTACCTAGAGAAAAGGAAAAGATCAGGTCAATGCCATATATAAGTTGACCGTGGCAGCGTTCAAATAGTTTGTTCTTTAGTTTCTCATCTGACAGAGCAAGCTCAAAATCAATTGAAATTGATCATGATCATTCTTTGAAAATGAATAAAAATAAAACAATATGTCACATGTTTATTGTTTGTGAGTATTAAATAAATTTTGGAATATATATTATAAAAATACTGTAATTATCCAAATTTTTAGAAAATTTTTCAACGTTTTTGTGCCTAAACTTTTAATATAAATTTTAATTTATAATTTTGAATGCTGTGGAAATGACTGTAAAAATTACATTTTAATTGGAATAATTTTGGAAAAAAATTAATTTATTTCTTATTTCTCCCCCAAATGTCTTTACTGCTCTCGTATTTTAACCTTATTTGCTCTATTTGTTGATAACTGTCACAAACTGCAACAGCTTAACTTTACGCATTTTTTTATAGATAATAAAGTAATTTATTATATATTATGCATGTTTTTGTGTCAGTTCTAAATAATCTTTTATGCATAAATTAATATTTTTGATTATCTCATTCAAATATTTTTAGACCTCTAATTATAACAGACATTAATTTTTAATAGTTTGATATCTGTTAATAACCAAATATCTGTTTTGTTAAATTCAGATAAGAAACATCCTAACAGAATAAATTCTCAAAGTATCAAAGCTCTATTCAAGTGTAACAGATCCCCGCTAACATTAATAATCCATTATATACTTGAAAAGTTTTATTTTCTATATTTTTCCACCTTTTTACATAACCTTTCTCATTCTGTAACTTTTTATGATTCATATCCTTGCCATTACATTTCATGTGGCATTTGGAGTAGTTTTTATAATATTAGCAGTTGCTGATGGAGAAGAATGAGGCAGTGGATAAACTTCCACTTTACTTCACGATTTTTGAACTGAATACTCTCTTTACAGGTCATTTTTTGAATATAGGTATCAAAATTATTGTCAGAACTTTCAGCCTCAATTTCATCATTTATGTAATTTTCATACTCCGATATTTCTTCTTCTCGGGAAGAAACTTCTATTAATTTAGATGTATCAGCGTGTATCAAATTTCTGTATTTCGACATTTATCCTTTCTCATTAGCAGACAAAACTCTTTTACAATGCACAACTCTTTTAAAAGAAGGTAAAATTCGAGGGGTAAAACATTGCAACACAAGCAAAGAGATTGCCTCCCTGCTTTGTAATAACTTTTGTACCTTGCATGCGTTTTCTTGTCACGTGACCGAACAGCATCAATAGGTTTCAAAAAATGATATATAGAGAAACTATAGCAATTCTTTTCTTTTGAATTATTTCAAACAAAAGTGAACATATATCAGTAAAAGTAAATAATTTTGATTTTTTTTGCCTTTAGTCATATTGACCAAAAGATGCACTAAGTATAAGTTGAAAAATATTCTTTCAAAATAAGAATGAACCTGAATATCTCTAGGAGTACATCTTTATATTATTTACATTATATTATATTAGATGTATATTAATTTATATTATATTAGATACCAAGATGTTTCATGAAAGTACATCTGTACTATATTGTTTACGAACTTTATTTCGAATAACGAATTCGATTGTTACGAAACTTTATTTCGGGTCATATAGACCGGAACAGAACAGCAAGGTTAATGTTTTGTAAGGAATCTTCTTTCAGGTAAAGATTTTATGCAATTGGGCCATATTTGTACTTGGAAATATTTTATTTTTATTTTTATACTTATAAATATATTTAAAAAAATCACATGTTAATAATTACAGGAATTACGTTTCAATGAATAAATCACGATAATTAAATTAATGTATTTTTGATCAAGGTCTTATCATTTGTATCATTCTATAATAATTTTATAAACAATTATGCAAATCTTAAAAAAATTTCAATTATTTTCTAGAATAATTTCCAACATTCTTGTCTCATTCTACCAGCGTCTTATTTTTTATTTTTTCTCCCGTCGTTTAAAAAAAAGTCTTACAAAGGTAAAAGTGAAACTTTTCACTAAGAATTCACAAATACAAAAAATTAATCATTTGGATGTAGTTTTTATTTTTAATCAGTTCTAAAGAATTAAGCAAACATTTTTCAATAATGCTAAGGAATTCCGAGGAAAACTGACTTTCATGAAATTGATTGGTTTTTGACTTTATTAAAAACTGTGTTTGCAGAAGCTAGAACGATATTAAAATGGATATAGTTATTTGTTTTCATAACAATTCATAAATTCTCAGAAATGCTTATTTTAAAGGGGACAAAACTAAATCTATTTCAGCAAAAGCAAACAGACATAAATATGTTTCTGGTGAAAGAGAGAGACATATTTTTATTAATTTATTATTATAAAACTGATAGGCAAAGAAAATGTTTTTCTTATTTTGAAATTTTTGAATTATAATGTAAATGAAACAATTATTCATAAAAACAAGATTTTTCTTCTGTTTGGTACTTTAAGAAATTCTTTGAAACATTTTCTGATTAGCAACAATGTATAGTTGTTTTCTTTAAATTTTATACACATTTCCAATAAGTGTACTGATTTTGGGATCATTTAGTTGTTCATATCATAAAGAGTTATGCATTTTAATACAAAATTATTTAACTTCATTTCTAGTTTATTTTAATGCTATGTTATAACAATGTATAATAATTCATTCAAATTCAAATGTATGCATAAAATCACATTTCTACATTTTTTCATTAGTTAATTTAAGCTCTTTATATACGATATTGTATATCTAATATAGTATATAATTTAATGTTTTCAATAGAAAAAAACTGCAATTAAATACCTTGTTGCTTCATTTCGTCTATTGTATCTGTTATTGCGATTTCTGTTGTATATATTCATATCCTTATTAACAAATTTACAATTTTTTAATTGCAGAAATTTTGTTATAATACCAGTATAAATTTTTCAGGAATACAGATTTTACATAATAACATGATATAAAAACGAAACTTTCTACATTGTTTTAAATTTGTTACAATCCATAAAAGAAAACTTACCGACTTCTTACCGAAGAATAGCTCATCTTCACCGTGATGGTTCCGTCGTGGATGTTTTTCATTTATTCTATGTGGGAGTGTATCCCTTACAAAAAGGCTTTGTGCAAGAGAATGTGATGAGTGAGTATCTGAGACAATATCTTGAACCTAGTTGATTCTATTTGAAACAGGATACGCCCCCTCTGCTTAAAATCGTTTACTGTGTCAGCGAGAGCGTCCATGGTAATTGCCAATAGAAACAACAACAAGAATATTTACAAGTTTTTGATTTTTTCTTAATTTTTACCAACAATGAACATTAAAAATTTTGGCAGAAAAGTGTAGTTGAATAAAAAATATCAAATCTGTTTAATTATGAGCCCGAAGGAGAACTAGAAGAAAAAAATAGAACTGTCTATAAAATTTGATTCCGAAATTAAATAAAAGCCATTTCGAAACCAAGAAATTATTTGAAAATCTCCTAATTTATTACATCTAACACACAGATCACTACTTTTCTTAGCTTAAAAGGAACCAATATATTTATTTTTATATCGTTTTAGACATCATCGGTATGCTGCTTGCAATCGAAAAAAGCAGTACTTTCTACAAACACTCCACAAAGTAGAAGTGTTTCACTACGGGTGGCATTTATCTCAAGTACAATTTTTTCACTCATGCTATCCCCAAAGCTTTTGGAAACAGTTTTTAAAAAGAAATGAAGAAAGAATCAGACATAAAAAATGAAAGAACTTCTGAATTTTTGGCAACTTTCAGGAACTTTCAAGTTTTTTCCCCTTTAAAGTTGTTTTTATTCGGAGAAAGCAATCTTTTATTTTGTATGAACGTCGTACGTTTGCCACTTCTTTTCCTGTAGAATTAAACTACACTATTTTTTAAGCCTTAATGAGTTTTGAGGAACATTGTTTAAGCCTTCGCCTCATACATTTGCACGAAAAAAATGTTCTTGCAACTTCTAACTGTTTCTGTTGTTAATCAGACCAAATGTAAATATATCTGTGAATTGAAGAAATTGTTTAATTTTTTGTTTGTTTTTGCGCTTTAAGACGGATAGATACAAAAGATAATTTTGATAGTGAAAAAAATATATTTGAGATATAACAAAAGCATAACTTGACTTTGTTTTTAATCTATAATTCTATTATATATATATACAAATTTCCATCCAAGAACCATCGCTTCAGGGATCTGTTGTACTTTAAATTCAACAGGTCAAAATGTCCCCTTGCTGATGTCGTGTGGAGAGGGGGTTGCCAGCTCAGGTATCGTACTCGTCATTTGACCAAAGTTAAGTATTACTCGGTCATCCCAAAATAGCCCTAATATTGCTTTACAACGGGATCTTGATAAAAATAAATGTAAAAATGAAAATATGGAAATAGAAGAGAACTAAAAGTTCAGGAAACCGTAGTTCATCTCTAAGAAATTCAGCACTAAGTAATATATCATCATAAAAAAGTAACTGTAGGAATGATGTATTTTGCAGTATATATATATTCAAATTTTACTGAGATTCTTTTGAATTTCGATAAAATTTGCTGATACTGTAAAGATTAGAGCTATGTATTGGAATTCTAAGAAGAGTTTCTAAGAATTTTGGACAAGGTGAAAAAAGAATTATATCTTAAAGTGAGAATGCGAAAAATTGATACATTTCATGTTAACTTAATTATAATACTAACCTTTTAAAATTAGTATTTGAGAATTTGTGCAATAGAGATAAATTAATATTTGGCATTACAAATATTTGAATTCTTGGTTCTATAATTTTGTTCATTCGCTATAATATCGATATTTGTAGAAATATAAGGAATGTAGTTGTTGGAAAGTAAAGAAGTGCAATAGTTTCTGAAACGGAAATGAACAATGTGAACTTGGAATTTAAGCATTGTCACTATAATCATCAAAAGTAATAAATGTTTCATGACTGGAGAAATTTTAATCGTTTGAAGACACATTAAATAATATTAGAACGAACAGAAGAACAAACAGTATTGCTAAAAAAATTTGTTCCATTGATCTTAACAAGTAGACATATGGAATAATCTTAGTTCAAGAACGAAATTAGATATATACCATGCGAAAAATATAATAAAATATATGAAGCTCTTTATTAAGAGGACTTCAAGAAATTCTGAAAGGATATTTAATATTTTTTAAAATTATAAAATTAAGAAATGTAATAGTATTTTTTATAGACAAACGAAAATAAGTAAATTGATGGTCAACAATGAATTAAAAAAAGCATTAAAATATCTTACATTGTGTATATTTTTCATTGTATTGGAAATTAATTAAAGAAATAAAAGTATTTAATTTTTATAATTATCTTATAATTTCTTACAATATTATCATAGTATTATATTTCACATACATACACACACACATAAATATATAATTTCCTCTTTCATATTATCTAAAATATGATTTATTCCAAAATCAGCACTTTTGTTATATCTGCTATTTCATATTTCGGAGCTGCTTATAATAATTTCAAAAATTGACTGTATTATTTCTTCATTCCCAGAATTTTTTTTATATGGAATATATATATATATATATATATTTGTTTGTAATAGAATGATACCCAAAAGTTAAAATGTACTGTGAAAAATATTGCTTATTATCCGTGCAGAGCCTGCATTATCCCCTTTTGAACATTTGAGATGTGCCACCAGATAAAATGAATAAAACGTTACTGTAACTTAATTTTCACTTGAAGAGAATTTGATGACTCTGCGAAAAAAACCTGTGAAGAAATGTGAAATTTCATCCATCGATTTTCGACTCTTTGAACTTTTAGCGTCATTTCATTTTAAATTCTAGATATTTGAAGATTCCAGTCTGATAATTCCATAGTTTGAACAACTTCTTTTTCTTGCAGGAAAAAGTAAATTCAATATTCTCATCTAATCCCATATCCGGTTGCAGAGAGACATATAAAAAGCAAAATGAATTGCATTAATAGCATATAAATATTTTACACTGTTAATGGAATATAATAATAAAAGTATTATATTCTAATTACGATGATAATACATTCATAAAATTGTAAAGGTAATGTATTAACGTATATACCTGAAATTTGCTTTTTTTCGTCGGGGTGATATTAAGAATCAGCTTTCATGTAAAAAATGAATTTATAACATGGAACCTTTGTAAGCCTTATTTTTTTACACCAGTAGATTTGTTTCTGTTGAAAAAAGAAGTCGAGTTTAAGCTTTGTGCTTGGATTACAATTAACGTCTTCTAGTTATTCTATTTCGGAAATGTATGTGTGGAGGGAGGGGGGTGGAAATTCTCAAATAATATTTTACTTTACAATCTTGAGTTAATTTTTAAAACCATTATCCATAACATAATTGTTTTATTTCTTAAAAAAAAACTTTTTTTTTTCAGGATATAACTCCCATTCAAGATTAACTCATAACCATAATTGTATTCATATATTTCTTCAAAAAATCACATCTTCCTCTTTAAAGAAGTTAACAATATTTTAAAATTAGGAGATAAAAACATTAATAAACATTTTTGATGAGGAATTCATATCAAATGATCTTTTGAGGTAAAGTGATACCAAGTCTTTTGCTTTACATTTGCAAGGCAATATTTAAAATTTCAATATATATATATATATATATATATATATATATATATATACTAGCTGCCCCGACAGACTTCGTACTGTCTCAAATTATTGGGCTTTAGTAGCCTAATAACGTACGTACGCGCTTCATAGCACTTAGAAAATAAAAAGAATCGTTTAATACATAAATCCTTTCAAGAATAAAATAAACACATTAAGAGCTCTTAATGCCTCATTAATGTATGAAAAAGAATTTTTATCCCTAAGAACAACAACAATAAAACAATTTTTTTTATCAGAACACAATCAATATAAATCTAACACCGGCAACAACGAACCTGCTTTGTGATATATTTGACCTTGTATCTGAAAATTAAACAGAAAAGTTATAATTTGTACACAAAAACTACAAAAAGAAATAAAAAGATTATAATGAAATCTGCTATGCATGTATCCTGTCAGAACATAATTTTTTAGACGGCCAAGCACCTCATGCAAGTTACATTTTGCATTTATTGTTTACAAAAAATATCCCATTTATTCCAATTTATTTCATTTCATGTAATCACGTGCTGAAAATGGTATTTTTCTAGGTTTTATTATCTGTAGTCATTATAAAAAAATCAGAGCTTTCATAAATGCAATGGCAACATGTTATTAAAAGTTGATTTTTTTAAAAAAATTATTTTTCGCCTACGGATTTATATTGACGTCAAAACCCTCCTCCCAAAAACAAATCATGTTCTGACGTGATAAAAATTAAAATAAGTCTTGTTACCTTAAAAGTTGGCATGAAATTGTCAAGAAATATATTTGTTGCCCCAAAGGAAGTCATTTGGAAACAGTTATTATATTTTTGTATGTTTGTAAGGAAGTGTATGGAATTCGTACCAATTCCTGAAACCAATGAGTACAATGGCTCTGGTGGCCAATGGCACTAATTTCACTCTGCCATTTGCGCAACACAATCCATTTGCTTCATTTTTATATTTCAATGCCTTACAATGAGGGCAAACTAAGTTCATAGATCCAATAGCAACGCATTGGTAGGAACTGTAGTCAATTGAAACATCGTAGCTGAATGCCGCACGTGAAATATTGAAAGTAGCTTGAACACGACGCATTGCACGTGATTCTAATATTCTAATCCTTTCAATTTCATTTCGTTCTTCAAGTTGTTGTGCAGTCCAAGTAGATTGAAAATTAGCTTGGTTTGTAGCATTTCTAGTTCTACGGCCCAAATTGCTACGCCCGCGTCTTATAGGTGGCATGGGTCTAAATGTAAACACACTAAACAAATAAAGTTACACTAACAACAGTTACACAACGCTAACAACAGTTGGTTTTCAAGACATGTGAAAATTTAAAAACAGCTTGGAAAATGCCGCGCTCAGAGGAAATAATAGTGACACACACATCCTTCGTTTCTTTTTTTCCCTTCTTTTTTTTCTGCAAGTCCTTTTTTTTTCTTTCTATATATTTTTTTTCTTTATAACTTTTCTTCCTACAAACCCTTTTTTCCTTTTATTTTTTTTCTTCGTTGCCTAGACTTTATTTTGAGCAGGAATAGATAAAATATCCATACAGACTAAACACCAAAAAAAATTAATAAAAAAGAATCGTTTAATATATAAATCCTTTTAAGAATAACATTAAAACATTAAGGGCTCTTAATGTCTCATTCATAAAAAAAAAGAATTTTTATCCGTAAGAATAACAAAAAAACTTTATATCAGAACACAATCAATAGCAATATTAAAAAATGAATCATCGAATAAAAACGAAGAAAAAGATATTCACGGCCGTTGAGAAGAATGTTTTTAATCAGTATAATCAGCTGCATAAAAGCAAGTATTTTCTTTCTTTTTTAAACTTCCCGTTATCTATGAATGAAAACCAACTGACTTCGCGTATCTCTTTCTAAACAAATCATAATTTATTACTTCCTGCTATCTCACTCGGTGTGGGGGAAGGAAATGAAGATTTTTGGCGGGAAAGTAAGAAAAGTGTCGTTTTAACTATTTTCCTCGCAGTTTTTTCATTTTTTCTCTCCGTAAGAACCATCCTCGTGTCTCAACGAAAATATTAAAATAAAAATTAGCCGAATCGGTCGAGCCGTTCTCTAGTTTTGCGCTTAGCAACGCATTTCGAGCTGCATTTTTATTATA
>JAOUZG010027119.1:8098032-8113494 GCA_026289955.1 Argiope argentata | reverse complement strand
ATATATATATATATATATATATATATATATATATATATATATAATTTATTGCTTGTGTTGTATAAATGTTGTACTAATTAAAATAAATCAAACTCTTTTTAAAAAATAGTTCTTCAATTTAAAATTATATTTTGATATAAGGTAGTTAGAAATACAAATTATATCTTTAAAAGAATGCTTTCAAAATTTTTATAAGAACAAGAAAAATTGAATGCATTTAATTTAAGAATAAATTAGTAGTAATAAAAAAATCTATCAGACAAAAATTTTGATTCACCTTTTATTAAAAATAATAAAATTTTTATAATTAGAAATTAATATCATTTTTTACAAATATATTTATCAGTTTAAAGTAATAATGAACTTTTTTTTAAATATACTTCTTAGTGTAAAGAAATTGTCAACTTCTTTTTAAATATATTTTTCAGTTTAAAGAAATTATCAACTTTTTAAATATATATCTCAGCTTATAGAAATTAATTATTTCTTTTTACAGTAGTTGCTATTCATAGTTACAATCTTTTTAATTCAAAATCTTTTCCTTATAAGAAAGAAGCCATTTTATTGCAAGCGATTCCGAATAAAATTATTCATATAGAAATTTATTCGCGATAACATTTTAAAAAGGAAATTTGATTAAACAATCTAGAAAATTAAAATTATTTACGAAGACATCAAGAATATTAATATTTATTTTGCTTTATCAAAAGATAACTGGCATTTCAAAATACGGACTTAATTCAAAATTCACAATGATATTCCAAATAACTTTACATTTCAGTAAATATTTTAGAATTGTAAATGACATTCTCGATTCTAATTTTAATTCTTTAAATATTATCTAAAAAATATATTTCTTTATCTAATTAATGAATGTTCGGCTATTTAGTTTTAAGAGTTATTTGATTCCAAAACATTTAAGGTAAAACTAATGTAATAAATCTAAAAGAACCTTTCAAATAAATATTAGTCCGTCGAAAAGGACTTGTTTACTCTAGCAGATCTAGCAAATCTATAATTTCATAACTTTGTTTCTTGGATTAGAAATGTAACTATATTCAACAGAGCTATAAATATCTAGGGAAATTAATTATTTGGATAGTTGGATATTCTTTTTTTCTTTCAGAATATAAATAAATTATTAATATTCTGAATCTTTTATTGGTGAATAAGAAATACAAGCTTTCTAGAATGCACATTGTATTTATATTATATTATCTCGTTTGGGGAATAAAATAAAATATGTTTTTTTTTTTTCAAACCTTCTCAGGAAGAAAATCAACAACAAAAATACTGAAAATGTGTTTTCATCTTCTATCATGGAATCTGGAATGTTTACCATTATATACATTTTTTTATTCTTCCATAAGGGACTTTATTTCCTCTTCTCTCAGAAAAATATCTCCATAAAATTTAAAAATGAATATCTAATTTTATATATGGTTACAATTCATTTTAACAAACGTCAATTTAAAAAAAATAGGGTCACGTTTCATAAATTAAGAATCATATTTATGGAAGACAGTTCTTTCTTTTTTTTCCAATATATTGGATTAATATTACATTTAACTAGCAAAACAAAATCCTTTTCATGATTTTATATTTCTATTATAGAATTAGGTTTCGTTATAAAATGAATTCTATAAAAATGGAAGATTTCTTTATAAATAGCAGAAAGAGCGTAGATAAATCAGTTTTATTTAAAAAATAATCGAACATATATATTTTTCTTTCAAAAGCTAATTTATTTTAAAGCAATTGTCAAACTAAAATAAAATATGCTCAGTTCTTTTTTTTTACAGTTAATATTAAGATTCTCATTTCGTATTCGATTTGGAAAACATTCTGTTAGGTTGAAATCCTAGATAATTATGAAATATTTATCCACATTATATGCAATATTTTGATTAATAAAACTACAACAATAACTTTTAGCCTATAAATTAATTATTGTCCTAATAGTATGTAAAAATTCATTAATTTGCCTTTCAAAGGACTCTTTTATGTAGTTTTGAGGTAATAATATTTTAAAAAAACATTTTTATCATATTCAAGAATATTCCAGAAGAAAGAATATTTTTTTAAAAAATTGTAAGTCATTTTATAAAATATTAGATAGTTTTATTTCTTCTCAGTGAGTACGAAGTAGCTTCCTGATTAATGTATAGTGTTTATAATTAATGTCACTGTTTTAAAGCAAATGAATATCTAAAATCAATCTAAGGAATTGTAAGGAAATATATTTTGGATTAGACCGATGTAATATTAATTGTTCAGGAATTTGCAAAAAGACCAAATTTTTTATTACTTTTATTCCTTAATGCTAAGCTTTTGATCTGTTATTATTATATTTAGAAAATTTCAAAATATTAAAAAGTACTTTGGTTTTTTAAAGATATCATAAAGATATCGCCCTTACTAAAGTAGTTAGAATTACATGGACTTAGTGTTCATAGATTTGATGTCTTCTGATATACTAGCTAATGTACTAAGTTCACTTGTTTATTAGTATATTTGTCTTTTGGTACACTTGCTTCTAACTGGGGTATTTATTACAAAGTGGCATGAACGAATTTGGAAGATACCATTTCAGTATGTTTTTCCTACTGAGTAAAAATAATATTTTCTTTGTATGCAAGATTTTTTTACAATTTCAATTAAGGATTTAATTTAAAAATTCATTTCTATTCTCATTTTTTTAAATTAAAAATATTATTCAAATAATAAGCTCTATTGTATTAAAAATATTTTGGATGTACAAAACTACATAAGATTTCCAAGAATATCAAACATTTTTTGAGGTGCATTTTTATAATTCACTTTTCTCAGATACTTACAAAAATTATAATAGTGATAGAAAAAAGAGTATTTTTAATGCCATTCTGCTACAATTTTAAACAATTGAGCACATTCTAGTGTTCAAATGTCCATACCTTATTTTAAAGGAAAAACTGATACTGCAACATGTAGTTTATTCTCATTCTTGATAGATGTAATTATCTGATAGAAAGTTTCTTTCTTTCTTTTTCTAGCGAATGAGAACGAAATAGGATGATTGATTGGTAGGGTGAATGTATAAATATGGAGATACGGATACCCAAATTGTCCATTAAATCTGAAAAAAAGTAAATGGGGAAATGTAATGAATTTTTGAATACAAATTGTTTCGTGGGAGGGGGGTCCATCTCTTCTTGAAAAAAGATGAATATATGAATACCGGCATATACATTGGTTGGTCTAAAAAAGAAACTTTTTCCCCATCCTATTAAGACTTTTGCAGTTACTCAATCTCCTTATGATTCTTACAATGTGCTGCGACTCATTTGCCAGTCTGAATGGAATAATTTCTTCTTATCAATTACTTTGGTCTTCTTGTAGAATATTTGTGGCAACGACTGGTATGAAAACTGTCGTTTGTGTATGATATTGATGTATTGAAGTTTTTAAATAAGTTTGTCAATTTTATATGCTACATTTTACATTAAGGAATCAAGCAGAAGATTTTTTTATTGGTTCGACTTGTTTTTTTTTTATTTCTACAATTGCAGAAACTTTCTTTATTGTTCTCTTTACTTTACAGCATATTTGAAAATGTATAATATGGATACGCAATTCAATACAATTAAAATCAACAACATTGGCCTTATTACACAAAGTAATTTTAAACGATTAATCATTCAATGTTTTAAAATATTCATAAAAGGATTCTATTTTAAGTTTATAAAAATGCTTATAAAACTAACTAATGCCAATCTATATTACCTTTTCGAATTGATTAAATACAACACTGTGTTCCGGAATAATGAAATTTAATAGAACATTAAATCTGGAGGACGCATTTGTTAGAACACCAGTTGTTTGCCATAGAATACTGCCTAGTTGTATCTATTAGCAACAAATTATAATTTAATTACATTTTTCTGATAATTTTTTTCAAAATATAATCATTTATATGATTTAGCATTTTCTGAGAAGGAATTAGATTGAGTGATTATGAAAAACTAAACTTTTAAAAGATTCTATTGCTTTCAATATTTTTTATATTTACATTTTAAAAATCTTAAGTTTTTATTAACGTGAAGTTAATGAAGCATTATTCTACTTGTTACTTCTCAAAGTTTAAGAGTTTAGTGTATATTACAGTTAATGCTATCATAACAACCAAATTGAGGGGATATGAATTTTCCACACTCAATTCCTTATATTCGCAGATTCAAATGAAAACAAATTCGCTTATCTAGGGTTATTAATTACAATTCTGAATTTTTTTATGCTGAAATTCTTTTCATAAGTATATATATAAAATAAAGAAACATTCTGTAATTTTCTGTTCGTTTATAAAATTCAGCACTTAGAAATGAGGCTCCTTGTTTGTTGATTTTAACTTAGTCTTTTCTGAAGTTATATATAATATGATGATTAATAATTTCTTTGATCATTGATGAATTTTAAAGCATATATAACTATATTCAAACTTCCTCGTAAGATAACATAACAATGCTTGATGCTTATAAACATTATGATCCTGCATCATAATTGATGTAAGATATGAAACTTAAGAATTTTGCTCTTATTGTTTGATATTTTGTTAACTGAAATTGTCAATGTATTGTAACTAAAATTCTTACAAGAAACATGCAAAGATGCCGACTTTATAGTCTAGGAAAACATTTATTAAATATACGCAGCATAAAATACAAATGCATAGCAAATTAACTATTTAAACCGCTAGTCTCTGTTAATAGCAAAGTTTTAAAACTCACGTCAAAAAGAAAAGACACTCTCTCAATCTAAGTCAACTAAAGTAGCTCATTCTCCACCTTAAGCAGCAACCTTGACGAGGGAGGGTGAAACGCGGAAACAGATCCCTCGTTCCAGAAAACTATGGAACTTTCTCCTTCATTCTCTCGGAACGAATCTTTATTTTTCGGTTTCTTCGATTTAGCATATAGTAAAATTCCGTTAGTGATCTCATTATGTCGCCAACGCACTTACATAGCCAAATTAGTCAAATAATCAATTTTCTTTTGTGAATCTCCTTAGAATGGTCTTTTCTCGCTGACGCGCGATTTTATTACAGTTAAATTATTTACAACTATTTACAATTTTTACACAGAAACCCATAAATATTTAGAATAGTTACATCTAATTTACACAAAATTTTTAATGGTATTTAATGATTACTATTAAGGAGTTTTTTACACTTTTTACACTTTATAAATCAATAGTCCTAACACGTAATAATATTTAATTGCATGCTACTAAGAATTATTAATGATTTACCCTTGAAAATTCTTCAATCTTAAACTATCTCTTGTTACATTATGGGTAATTCAAAACTCTTTCCAAGCTAAAGCCGTTCAAATTCCTAATGACCTAAGGCTATATTTTTCAAAATGGATGGAGAGATGAATAATGAGCTTATTAGGGAGTCTTCTTAAAGCTTATGTGTAATAACAAAGAGATGGTGATTTATGGGTGTTCAAAAATATATAATGTGGTTATTTAGCATTTTTAATTGCTATGTAAAATTTCTAGAATGGTGTAAATATTATTATAACGATTTTTTAATTTATTAGAGTATACCAATTATCCTCTAAAATTGCAATTTTAATGCTTCTATTTCGAATTTTTAATGGAAATGTTTGCACAAAAAAACATGCGAATTTTTTGTTTATGGCAAGGAATGTAAGAATCAGAAAATAGTTAACATAAAATTTAGTTGAAAAGTTAGCCTAGAAAGTGAACCTTGAACTACTTAATTATACTGAAAATTTATTTCTTTCATTGCAAATAAAAATTAAAAAAAACTTTTTAAAAATACTTTTAATTTATTTTTAATTATGAATTATTTTTTAATTTTAATAATTAACTATTTATTTTCAAATAAATAAGCATTTTTGCATTAAATTAATTTGATACTTTTAA
This sequence comes from Argiope argentata, assembly GCA_026289955.1. Taxonomy (NCBI): domain Eukaryota; kingdom Metazoa; phylum Arthropoda; class Arachnida; order Araneae; family Araneidae; genus Argiope; species Argiope argentata. The sequence goes on along the minus strand of JAOUZG010027119.1, from coordinate 8,107,566 downwards.
ATATTGAACTACATAAATATTGCCTTTGAATTTGGGATATTGTAAATTACCATAAAAATTAACACACCACAATAAATTAATGACTTAGATTTTAGGGAAATAATTTTGATCTTGATTTATTCTATGATTAAAAATTTCATTTTCATAATTATTATATAAAACAAACTTTAATTTTTGTCATAAAAATAATTTTGTTATCTCTTAACTGAAAAAAATGGCTCACTATTACTTTAAAATTTAAGAGTTTATTTTATAATATTTTATCCTTAATGCTAATCAATTATTATACTTTTTAATTGTAATTGAAATTATTTATTCGAAACGACAATTTATAGCTATCCATATTTCTTCAAAAAATATTTTTTCGGGCATATTTATTGCAAAAAATATTATATTTATACATCATATTTTATAATTTTTTCGGATATATCTTTTAAACAATACTAATGTAATTAGAACAATTACTTGTACGTGAACCTATACTTTAAATTTATACATTTCAAAAATGCATAAACTTAGAATTACAAAGTTTGAAGTCATTTCCAAAGAGTAAAGTGTTTGTCAATAATTACGTAACAAATATATATAAATATATATATTCGTGTATAGGATTTAAAAAGGAACTAAAAAATTCTCCCGAAAAAGAGAGAAAGAAGCCTGGTTTCTTTAATCAAATCTTACGAATTAAAAAAAAATAAAGAGGATCAGCAAGTTCGGAGGTTTTAAAGAATCAATTAATATATTTTTAAGCCGAATAATTCATTTTAGCAAGTTTTTTGATTATTTTTTGTGGTTTTTGGAAGAATACTGTAATTTGTGTAACTAATTCCCCAAAACAATTTTCTAATATAACTCTATTGATGTAAACTTTTGACAACAAAGTTATAAACTTACAAATGCCTGAGCAATCTACTGGGAAAAAAGTCAAATGACAAATGAATCATTTTGTTTCATATTCAGCCCATGGATATATTACATTCCTTAATTGTCAGTCTTGTTATAATTTGGGGACAGAATAATCTTTCCTGCATCTTTCCATTCAGCATTCATTTCAATAAATGTTCCACAGCCATAAATGAGAACTTTAATTTGTAACCTGACCTTTAAACACCCCCTTGATGGATTTTCTGTTTCCTTAATTAATCGGGGCACAACAATTTACAAACTGTTCTATTACCAGACACCTAATACAAAAGCAGCGAAATGAATTGAAAATGGCATTTGCAAGTAAATATCGCTTTCCCTAAGATGCATTAAGTTGCTTTCGATATTCTGAGGGACTCCATAACTACCATTATTCATTTCTGGGGTATAAATCCGAATAATTTGAGAAGGGTTTTAAGTATCTTGGGAGTATGGAGAAGAGAAGAGAATTAGAGAAATTGGCTTCGGACAAGTGTTTGGAAATTATTGTAATCTATTGGTCTCATCAGTAAAATAGATTCTAAAAGAATCGTTTACTTTAAACAGATAATAACATTCGATACGTATAACAACTAAATTGATTTTATCAAAAAGTTTAAATAAATAAATTCTATATGCCATATTAGCAATTATTTATTTATTTTAATACATTTTTACCAAATGTATTCAGTGAAAAGTAAACTCTAATGTTTAATTATGTAAGGATTTTGTAAAAGATTTTTTCTTTTTAATTTTATTAATAAAAATAATAAAGTGAGCAAGAGACTCAACTCTATAAAACATGTGCTTTATTCTTGATTTCGTCTGGTTCGAAAACGATAAGTTTTATGAAATAAGTATTTTCATAATTCACTTTTTTATAGAGTAATAAAAAAAAATTTAAAAAGATTTGAGGTTTTCACCAACCTAACTCTTATTAAATGTATCTTGAATGTATTTTTGTTTTTATGATAAAAAAATTATACAGAGATTTATGTGGGAACTTTGTCATTTCCTCGTAGCTTAATATTAATGCAATTTTCTAAATAGACTATCTGTAGCTCTGAATATGTCATTAATCAATATCTTCAAATATCAAAGTTTATTGATTTAAAAATAAGTTTAATATTATTTAAAAAAATCTCAATATTCCTGTATGAAAATACAATAATACTTATTTATTTAAAATTATTTATTTATATTTATAAACTATAGAATGTAGCTGCATTGAATTATGATGAATAAAACATATCATATAACAAGAAATACTCAAGTCTTCAATCTCATAAAACCAACGCAATAAAATATTTAGGGTAAGAAATAATATTAAAGAAATTGTAAAATAAATGTTTACACAAGGTCATCTTCGTATTCACAACAAATATTAAAAAGTAATAACTGTATAAAGCCCTTTTATGATTACAATAAATTACTTTTGCTCTTCTTTCTTCGCTTCTGGTGAAGATCGCCACCAGTAACATTTTTCTGTACATTTTTCATCCATGTCACGGTCAAAGATAGGTGAAAAAGACCACTCGTTATAGCGATGGCACTGTTCTCGTCCTTTTTTAGAAGCATAAACCAAGTCGCAACTGCTACTTTAAAGTCACTCTCTCTCTCTTTCATCTTGAAATACGTAAACCTATTATTTAGGGTAGCTGCGTGATTTTCTTTTATGTTTTCGCATACCATTTTTTTTCACTGCTGCTGAATGTTTAAACAATAGTAGGCGTGTGTTTCTTAAAAAATTCTTCGTGAAAAGGAATGTTTTTGACGTCTCATCAAATAAAGCTAAATTCACTATGAAAGATGGCACAAAATATTCCGTTATTGCCACAATTCCTGTATATGAAAGTAATTCGTTTGACAGATTCAGTCTTCACTTTACAAATTTTACTACTTATTTTATTCTTGGAATGAAATGTAATGGCGGAAAAATATGTCAATCGTTCAAATAAATTCGCATGTTTCAAACATGAAATTCAATCAATAGAAATCATATACAGTTGTTTTCTTTTGAAGAATTTCGATTTCAGGGATCATATTTCTCTTTAAAATACAAAAATACTTCTTCTTCCTGATTTTAAGTCAGAAAATTGAGCATTTTATTTTCTATAAGTTTTGATTTAATAAATTTCTGATGAAATGAGATTTCTGTGTATTCCAATTGGGCTTAGATTTCTAATCGTAATCAATGTATTTAAAAAATAAAAGAAGAAGTTTTTTTGTAAAATGTGATGGAAAAATAAAAAATATATATATCATTTGCTTTATATTAATGAATAACAAATATTTTTCAATATAATTCCATTAATTAGTTTAATATTTTCACTTAATTATAATTTTTTTTCAATAGTTCTTTTAATTGACTTAATAGAATTATGAGCAAGCATTGTAAAAAGAAAAAAAAGTAGATCTTTACCTCTAATATATTTTTATATACTTAATTATTTGGTTTTATACATTAAAACTAGATTGTATTATCTAAGAAATTCCAATTTATCCTTTATTGTTGAATTTTAATAAATAACTGCACTCTGATATTTTTTTGGTAATTTTGAAACGAAATCTTTGAAAATGGAAAATTTAGCTCATAAAGAAAAGATGGAAAAAAAGATAATAAACAAAGCTTATTATTTAATTTTATAGAAATGTTTTTAGAGATTATTATTTATTATTTTAAATAGAGAAATTATTTATGATCTTGAGAGGTAATAAATAATCATATAGCAATTTTAACTCTTAAATGCCTTAGTAGGGAAAATATTTCTTTTGCACACCCATGCTTCTTGCACTATTAAGATCAATAATTTATTTTAAAACAATTTCTTGAGACGAAATTAAATATCGTTTTATATTCAAAAGATCGTGTTTATTAGTATAAGCAATACACATAAAGACTTGATTAATTTTTTAATAAAACGAATGAGTTAAAATGGTTGAATTTGATTTACCAAAAATTTTTAAAATTACCCATAGCTACCTTTTCTCAAATGGTTCTCAGGTATTGAACCTAAAGAGAGACACACACACACACACACAAAAGGAAAGATCGGACATTCACAAAAACAACATTGGCTACAACTGTGGCTGAATCCTAGTCCATAACCGGGTACGGTACAAACCTTCCCTAAGGAAGTATTTCCCATCATCGTTTGGAGAAGCCAGATCTCCACTTTTCAGTATACCTACCAGGGAGGCTAGACCAAAGTATCGAACTTCTCATCTTCAATTACGTGGTACCAGTCTCCCGTGAGAAGTTCACATGGTCAGAATATAGTCAATGCTGAGAGTCAAAACAATTGCTTGTAATGTCAACGTCATTATCATTACTTCTTAAATAACAATTAAATCTATTACGTAATCATATTTTAAAATACTATTAAGACTGGCGAATTAATGTGAAGGAAACGTAATATCAAACAGAATTTTACACTTGATTACATATTATTTAAGCTTTGAATAATGCATCAATTTTCAGCAGAGGTCAGAATATTTTTTTCTGAATTCAATTTTTGAGAGTCCTGAGTTTTTCAGACAATTCAGATGAAAATCATCTTCTAAAGCAGAGATATATCTGAGGAAAAAAGACATCGTCGAATTAAAACGCCTATTTTCACTCTCATAAATAAGTAATTGGCATTTTAAAACTAATTTGGTTGGAATTATCTGAATTACAAATATACTCATAGCAAGTGAAAATCACCTGCTATGACGGAGTGTGTGTAATACTTCCGTAAAACATTATTAGATAAAATATATTTTTTGAAAAAAAAATTAATTTTAAAGCAAAATATATTCATTGTAGACGCTTAAAGATTAAACTATTTTTGGAAAAAAAGTTTATAATGCAATAAGTTTTTTTTAAAAAAAAAAATTGCGTATGTGGTTTCACTCAAAGAAAGAAGATTTACGAACAAAATATGTACAAAAATTCATTTTCCCAAAAGGTGTTAATGAAAAAATTGGAGAGAAGCTGAGAGCAGCTGAAAATCTAGGAATGTTCTTTAATTTTTGTATTCCTCCATCCTTTTTTAAAGGATTCTATGAGTTGTTTTCAAATGCTTCAGGGATAAAAAAAAAAGGAAAGATATATATACTTTGGGTAACTTTTGCCGCAACTAAACTCCCCTACTTTTTCCTTTCTGTTATTTGCTCGGTTGTTTGTGGCAAATATTGCTGCCTTCGATTCTGAGCAACACACTGATGGTCCCCAAAACGATATAAAAAATAGATATAGGGGTTTCTTTTAAGTGAAAAAAGTGGTTTGAATGCTTTAGCTGGAAGAATTTGGAAAACTCTCAAAAGAATCCTTGGCTCAAAGGAGGCATGTTTCTCATTTCGAACTGCTCTGCTCAGGTTTTCATTTATACTTCAAGTATAGTGTTTTCTTCTAACTTCATATAGCCGAATATTATGACGGATTCTGTTTTTTTTTTTTTTTTTTTTTTTTTTGAAATTTTCGAAATTTTTCGAGGTTATGGAGTTTCGGTGCCGCAAAATACAATATTTCTTTTTTTTGTATTTTTTTAAATGTAATTTTATAATCTCGGTGTACTTGAAAAGCAATAAGGTCATTAAGATATGAATTTTTCATGGTTATCCTTCTTGATTCTTGATTGCCTTTTGGTCTTTGTTTTTAGTTTTATTAAAGTCAAAAAATTATTAAAATATTAAGCTTATTTTAGAAGAGAAAGTGATACAAACATGAAATAAAAGTAAAAAAACTGAGTCTATTTGTTCGCTAATATAAATTCATTAAGAAATGTTTCTCGTATTTATGTTTCTTCACTGTCATTTGGTGCTTTTTTTTAGTTCCATTAGATAAAAGATTATTAAAATAGGAAGATTAAACTGGACGAGAAAATAAAATAAAAATGAAATAGAAGTAGAAATAATAAATATATTTGTTATTATTTTATAAAATCTACATCCTATTTAAAACAAAGCCAAAACTTTGTCTTTCACAGGCCATTTCATTATTAAATTTAGTATTGCTGTAGTTTTTACATGTAATTATAATTAACTCATTGGTGCTATTTGGAGAACGTGAATTTCAGTTTATTTCAGTTTTGTATTTCCTATAAATGTGTGATTAATTGATACGAGTAAATCAGTTTAGTAAAATTTTGAATATTTATAGTTTTTATTGTAAGTAATGATTTTTATTTTAAGACACACGTTGTAACTTGGTTATTTTAGCAAATAATGAGTAATTTATTTTATAATGTTTTGCTTTCAAATTTGTCAGTGCATCTTATAATTTATATTTGTAATGAGAATCAATTGTTTTTTCTTATAATGTTAATTAATATTCTAAAAGTATTAAAATAATACATACCTGATAAGGATGAGGAAACTACCAAAGTATATTTAATAAAAATGATCGAAAAACATTATGATAACTTTTTCTGTACATTAATATTTTTTTTCAAATAATTGAATTGAAATATTCAAACTTAAAAGTAAACTTTTGAATCTTATAGGTAAAAAAGAAATTCTTTATCATTTCAAAGAAATGGATTAAATCCTCTAAGGAATAAAAATCACAGTCGATTTTTAAGGTAAATTTTTCAAAGTGGATTTTTTTGAAATTTTTCAAAACCTCTTAAATGTTTTATAAAGTGTTGATGGGTTCGCCGAGAAAAAAAAAATCCTACAATATATGTACAAAGAAAGTATTATTCTCCAAAATAGCGTTAATGTTAAAAAAATGAAAATATTTGCTTATTCCGAAAACTCTAGAAATGTCATTTCATTTTTTAAAATATTTCTTTATCTTTTTCCAAAGAATTTCAAGAGATGTTTTTTTTTTCAAATGTTATAAGGATGTAAAAAGAAGAAATAAAATCTATATACTTGTGGTGACTTTTACCACAACTAAAATACTTCTACTTTTTTCATTTCTGTCATTTGCTCGTATGCTTGTAGCACACATTCTGAGCAACATACTGACAGCATTCAAAAATATATAATATATATATATAGGTATCTCCTTTAAGTGAAAAAAGGGGGAGGGGGTCTGTGCTTTAGGAGAAAGAATTTGGAAAACTCTCAAAAGATTTCTTGGTTCTGGGGAGACATATTTCTCATTTTGAACTGCTCAAATCAGATTTTTATTTATTCTTCAGGCCTATTTTCTTCTTCTAACTTCGTATAGTACACATATTAAGACATGCTGGATTTTTTTATATATTCTCGTATTCACTTTTTGCCTAAAGCATTAAGTTTCCATGCCTATCGAAATATTTTTTTTCATTATTTCTTTAAATGTAATCTTATAATTGTGGCGTACTTGTTTAGAAGTAAATTAATTAGGAATTAACTTTTTTTGTTTATTCTTTTTTTATTTTCATGTGATCTTTCTTCATCTTTTTTTAAGTTAATATTCTTTATTCTTAGTTACATTAAAGTTAAACAATCATTAAAACCTCCAGTTATTATAGAAGAGAAAATACTTAAATGAAACAGAAGTAGAAATATTGAATATAGATTTTATGTCATTTTTTGAAAAAAATCTGTATTACATTATTGGTTGAAGTGGTCACTAGATAATTAAACAGACGCTACGGATTTATTTGGGAAACGTGAAATTCCTTTTATTTCAATCCTATTAAATATCCTATTAAATGTGTGATTGCTGTTGTAATATGATTAATTTGAATGATTAAAATAATTTTAAGACTTTGATTTTTAATGGAGGTAATGAATTTTTAATTTTAAAATGCATGTTTTAGTTAAGTTATTTTAGCAAATAACAAATAATTTATTTAAAAAGAATAAATTGTTAGATATTTTCAGGGACTCTTACTACTATTTTATTTGCATTGAAATTCTAATATGTGTTCATTTAATATCAAAGAGTATGATGAAAGCATAAAATATTACGTACTTGATAAAAATGATAAAATAAAGAATATATTTCTTAAAGAATTGTGGTGAGTTTCAGCATTATAAGAAACTTTTTAAATATAATTACAAACGCTTTTCAGATAACTGAATTCAATTTTTAAAATTTTTTAACAGAGATGACCCCTGAATTTTTACTTCTTAAGAAACTAATAACAGGAATTGAATAAACATTCAAAAAAGTCTAGATTTTTTATCAAAAAATACAGGATGGTTATAATTAAATTAAAGTTTCAATTTGATATGTTCATAAAAGTAAAATTACTTGACCAAACGTTATCGGAATTGGTAATAGATTCTAAAAAGATATGAAAGTTTCTTTACCACGAGAAAGGATACATTATCAGATTCAGTATGTAATATTGTTAAATAAAATAATACATGGTGCATCGGCATGTACATAAAATTCCTCCTTAATATACTACGAAACACTGTTGAGAATACATTGATATTATGTTATTTGCTTTCAGAAAATGGTAGAAGACATATAGAACAAGCTTTGTAGATAGTTTCAGAAACGATTACAGATTTTAAAACAATAACTTCATGTCTTAGTTTGTTTGACAATATTGCATATAACACCAATTTTTGTCTGGGGTGAGTTTTTGATTTTTTTTTATTTGGTGGAAAATAAATCCCAATGACTTCTTTTAAACTATTACCAAGTTTGGTAACATTTGGTCCAGTCGTTTCTTTATGACCATTTCAAAGTGGATCACCTTGTACATATTTGTTCATTAAAATTACTCTTGCTGGATAATCATTTCTAAATGAGATTAGTTTACTGTTATTATATCTTAAACTAGCAAATTCTATTGTTTTTAATTCAAATCTTCTTTCTACTACATATCCCATTCTCAGTCATTGATGAAGTAACAAAAACATACATTTTTTTTATCAAGTTTTGTCTAAAAGTAAACTGCTAGTATTTTCCAAAGGATCAAAAATGCCAATGGTCCAACGAATCTTGAATGTATATGGGGGAAACCAAACACAATGTTTATGGCTATAAAAATATTTATACCTTCAATGTCATGAGGATTCTTCCTAGCAACACAAAACGGGTCACAATTCTTTGCTGAGGAGAACGTGCCAATCACGTCCAAAATTCAGTGGAGTATGTAGGTCATGCCATAGGTCATAGATGCAATGATACTGCACGTATAGGCTTTGTTTATATGCAGGTCACGTATTTCTCTTTCCGGAAAAGGGGTGCTTTATTTTTTTTACAAATTACAGCGATGTGAAGACGAAAGTAAGGACATAATAGTTTTGATCTAAACAACAGCTAAGTACCCACATAAATTCAAGTGAGATACTACATTAGAAAAATAGCAAACAGTAGCAATAAATAAATGGGTATTTAATAATAATGCTTCGATAACATCAGATTTTAAATGTTGTTAGTTTAAGTAATAAATAATTAAATATTTTTAAATCAATTTAAGTTAGTGATATGTGAATATATTTCAAGGCATTTTAGTAAATAATATGTGAACACTTTTAAATACATTTTAGTAAGTAATATGTGAATATAATTCAAGGAATTTTAGCAAATAATATGTGAATACTTTTAAATAAATTTTAGTAAGTAATATGTGAATATACTTCAAGGAATTTTAGTAAAAAATATGTGAATATTTTTAAATAAATTTTAGTAAGTAATATGTGAATATATTTCAAGGAATTTTAGTAAAAAATATGTGAATACTTTTAAATAAA
>JAOUZG010027119.1:8087186-8098022 GCA_026289955.1 Argiope argentata | reverse complement strand
TATTTCAAGGAATTTTAGTAAAAAATATGTGAATACTTTTAAATAAATTTTAGTAAGTAATATGTGAATTTATTTATGCAAGAAATAACTTTTATTGAATAATATGTGAGTATGCATATGTAAGTAAAATACATATTCACACATATATTTTAGGAAAATAATTTGTTCAATAAAAAGTATGTGAACATACCATCTTTGAATATATTATTTATATTTAATAGTGATATGCCAGTGAATAATTAAGTTATTGCGTAAAATTCCAAGTTATTATCACATAGATAAAAAAAAATGTTATTTATACTAAAACCTGAAAAAATAATTTACGGCAGCGAGTATTATTAAATTGAAATTCTAAATAAATTAAAATGTAATTTCAAATAGAAATACAATTTAGCTAATCAAAAATTAAACTGGGGGGAAAATAAGTAATTTATCTTAAATAAATTAGGGTTTATTGATAGTTTAATAGATCCATAAAGTTGATAAAAGTTTATGTTATTTTACAAAAACATTTGTATTACTATTTTTCCTTCTCTTTTTAACATTTACAAAACCTAAAGAAGATATTTATATAATATTGCGAAGTAAATCTGTAACTACCATTATGTCCATAATTATCGAATTTCTGATACCATGAATAATTAATAAATATATTTCGTATAAACATAACAAAAGTAGAAACATGTGTCATACCAAACAAAAAAATTGCATTTTTCTCCTCATATGCAATGACAAAAAATATAAATCAATAATTTTTATTACATTTTTTTTACATTCTAACCTCTTTAATATGCATTTACATTTATAATAAGTACATTTGCATGTGAAATGTATTATATGAAAAATACATTGAATGATATGTATTGCATAAAAATATTTATACAAAAATAATTATTTTTAATATAAATAATATACTAAAAATATTTTATTAATTTACAACTGCTTTGAATAACACTTATTTAATTACAATTTTTTTGTAATTTTATACATTTGATAAGAATGTATAATTTTGCAATAACAAAAAAAAATATTTTTCTTGATTTTTCTGAGCAATGGAACTTTAGTGTCCTTCCTTTTATTAAAATCATTAAAGTAGAGAATATTTTCCCAAAATAAGTAAAGCTGTAATGACCTTAATGCAAATGATAAAATAGTCCTTCTTATCACATAAAAACAACTAATAAAATCAAACATCTTATTTGCCCTCTTTAAAGAAAATAATTAAACAAAATGCTTTAATTTCTCTTGTTTCTAATTTTAGAATTCACTAAAACCTTCGTAATATGCGGTCTATGAAGGAAACGGAATAAAAATGTTTGAAGACTGGTTTGTGCAAAACAGTAATTCGAGATTTCCTTTCATTTTTAAATGCCGGAACCGTTAATTTAATTTAATATTCCAAACATAGACTTTCAGCAATAAGCTATGTTAAATACATATATGTACACACATGCCTTTAGTTTAATGATAATGATCGGCACCAAAATGATTCAAGGTGATATAAGTAAAATTAATAATAATTAAATAAACATGTTTTGAAACCGAATTATAGAAATTTCGGTTTATTATAATTAAATATTATCTAATAAAGCAGCACTATATCATATTTTTTCACTTAAAAATATTATTCTAGTTTTTTAAAATCTTTTATTTCATTGTTAAATTTTTGAATTAATCTTTTATTTATTTTTTTAATTTTTAAATCTTTTAATTAATCTTTTATCTAATTTTTAAATCTTTAAATTAGTTTTTTATGCAATTTTTTCAATTTTTCAATTAATTATTTATCTAATTTTTAAATCTTTTATTTAATCTTTTATCTAATTTTAGATGATGATTTGCTAATTCGCGATTCATATAAAAATATTAACAATTTCTAAAGACTAATTTGTAAACAATATTAGTTTAAGATTCATTTTCTTTAATTTAAAAGCTTCCACAATTAATTTTTCATAATATTTGAAACATAAATACTTTCAGAAATAAGCTATTCTCAATTTACCGCAGATATCTTTAATTTAATGATAATGTCCGATACAGAATAGGATTTAAGATAGTAACAGTACAGAAGTTGAACTTTTAATAAAATGTTTTGAAGAAAAATATTATTCGATTAGTATATTTATTAATACTGAATTGAGTAAATAAAGCAATTCAATATCTTATTCATCCTCTTTAAAGTAAACGATTAAGAGAAAGCTTCCTTTATTTCTCCTGTATCTAATTTCAGGTCTCAGTTGATACTTTCCTAATACGTGGTGCCCGAAACACAACACTCAATGTGGACACTCAGCTCAATAAATTCGAAGGAGTCTTCCGTTAAAGACTGCACTTAACGGAAATGGTGGATTAGGGAGGAAGTTATTTGCAGTGGGTGGTAATGTGCCGCATTTAAGTAGCTTTTAATGGCCGGTTAATCAGCGGTCTGCCTGCAGGCCGTTGTCGTGCCACGGCGGTGCCAACGGAAGATAATATACCAACGACAATCCGTTGATTCTGCCTACTCTTTCCTGCTTTAATTGAATCAGGTGAATGATTCACTCAGATCAGAGTGGTCGGATTGTTAGTTGAACTACGACTCGAGTGTAGATCCTGGAATGGAATCTATAGTTCAATAAATAACTTACATTTTGTTGTTTGTAGGACTCATAACACTTTTAGATTACTTATTTTACTGTTGATTTTAATGCACTAAAATAATTTAAAATGACGCTAATTTTTGAATGTTAGTTTTATAGTGAAAGAATGAATATGAATAAAATACGAAGATTCTGGGATTAGGGAAAGACTGCTCGTAGTATCAATTCTATTTTTTCAATTTATATTAGCTTTTTTCAAGTCGAGTATAAAACGTTAGTTGAATGGATGGATATATCAAAAGTAACGTAAGTGAAAAATGCGTCCATGCGCATGCGCAGTGAGAGACGTATGGACAGATGCCACTCATTGACCGCCTTTTTCTCTCATGTCATTTTTGAGATATCCATTCATTAACCGAACTCTTTAGACAAACCTTGTATTAACTAACAAATTATTTATGTAAATAAATTATTATAATCATTATTTATTCAACAAATATTATATTCAGAAAACAATTTCTATTTAATTGTTTTAGTATCAATTATAGCTGACATCCATAGACAATTAATTCTGAAACCACTTTAATTTAAGACAAGTCAAGATCGAAACAAACAGAATCAACAAAGATCATCATGTTTTTTATAAATAGAAAGGAATTTTTATTACCCTTGTATCATTTTCAAATATCCTGTTTTAAAAGAATTTCCTTTTTTTGACTGTAATTCTATCAATTATCGCAGGTATTTATAGGCATTCTGAAATCACATTAATTTTTCAAAGGCAACCAAGGTTAAATCACAATCAACATGAAATTCATATTTCTTTAAAGATGGAATTTCTGTTGTTCATTTTTATGAAACTGATGATGATGATTTCAACTCCATTGTAGTATGCACTCTTTATATATATTTTTCACTCTGTTAAGCTCTGCATGTGATTTTTTTGTGTTAAAAAAAGGAGGGCGAGAATTAGGTACATAAAATTGAAAATTAAAACCAATTTTTCCATACTACTGGATGGTATTTAAAAGATGATAAAGTTCAGGGTGTGTTTTAAAAAAAACGCGCTATTTTGTACCATAATTATGCAATATTTTTCAAAGATACATGCCTGAAACTTCATTATATACCAAATCATTTACTATAGATTGGAGCTAATGTTCTCTTTTGCTATTAAAAGTTTTCGGTTTTGTTTTAAAACGTTATCAAAGTTGCGAATTTTGATAAATTTACGTTTTTCCCACTTTCTGAACAGTCATTTTCTTACTATTTACTGCTAATTAAACAGTTCTAATAAACAAACAGTACCTTTTATTGAAAAACAGAAAACGGGTAGATTAATTTGCAATTAGTTATTTAATTTTGTTTCAAATTAAGTTTCTTATTAAGTTTAAAATAAATAAAAAGGAAAGTAATAAAGAAAAGAAAAAATACATCAACTAATATTGATACTATTATTTATTAAACATATGAAATATATTGAACTATAATAATAACAATGGCAGTTTCTACTTTTCGTATATTAAAAACAAATTAAATAGGAACCTTTAGCTTTAGCAAATTTATCAATTAGAGTTTCATACTCTAACAAATTGACTACATCATTTTTGATGAACATCATGAACATGTAACTTAAATTTAATTGTGATAAAGAATTCCTTAAATAATTTTTTACTCTTTTAAGCACCGAAAATGAGCGTTCACCACTTGCATTACAAGTGTAAATAGTTAAAAATATTTTTAGAATTGTCTCTACATTAGGAAATGTAGACTGCAGTCCTCCGATTATTAATTTGTACATATCAATAGGATTTGTAATTGTTTCTTCTTTTATGAGGGTAATAAAATGTACAAGTTAATCTTTAAAATTTCTAGTCACAATATCATTTTCATATTTTGCGCATATGTTATCCACGCAGTCATTAAATTTGACATCGGACATATTAAAATAAAAAAAAAATTCCAAAATCCAATAAAACCTCACTGTAAATCGCACCCCTTCACAATAGATCTGCAATTAATCCATCACAAATAACCTTGTGTATATTAATATCAAAATTTTCTTTTGGAATAAAATTTGTTTCGTTTAATGCTGTTTCGTCAAATTGCAGTTTTCTTTTTCTTATCCGTGTTTCCCGATAGTTCCAGTTCTTGGTCAATGCATTGGCGCCGATCTCAGTATCTTCGAAGTTGGTCCGGACTATCTTTATAAAATCGGATAGCGATTGTAATAGATTTGTTGTAAGCAGTAAATTATACTGTGTATCTTGCAATGATTTGCTTGTACTATTTATTCTTTGCAATAATTTATCCCATAAAACAGTTAATAAAGCTGTTTCATAATATTCGAAACATTTTGCCATTTTTTTTTTTTTTTGCCTTCAATTTGCTTACAGGTTTTTCAGTTTCCGACGTGCTAATTTTGGTTAGAACTTCTTTAATATTTTGATAATTACTTTTTAATGCAGAAACTACCTCTGCTCTTGATGACCACCTAGTGTCACTTATTCCTTTTAAATTTGGAGATTGATTTTCCAAACTTTTAATAAGCATATTCCATCGTCGAGTAGATGTCGAGAAATATACATATGAATTCTGAATAAAATCAAAATATTTTAATGCACCAGAACATGATTCTGCTGCACAACTTCCTATTAAATTTAATGTATGGCTTACGCATGGTGCAAAGACGGCTGTATTTATGTGCTGTTTTAGTCTTGCTTGCAGTCCACTGTATTTCCCTGCCATATTTGCCGCGTTATCGTAGATTTGGCCCCTACAATTTTTAATATCTATAGACAAATCTTTTAAAAACTCAAGAATTATTTTTTCTAAATATTCAGAATTATTTTTTTTGAATATTAATAAAGCCGAAAAATCATTTTTATGTCCCCATTTTTACTAACAAATCTCAAAATACAAGTAAGTTGGTCTACCTGGAATATATCCGGAGTAGAGTCCACAATTGCTTCTTGAAGTTCAGCTATTAGATGTTTCTTAACTTCATCACCCATTAAACTTAAGAATTCGTCACATATCGTGTGAGATAAATAATCGACATTTCCACTCCCTGGATTGCTAAATTTTTCCAAATGCAATTTTAGAAAACTGTCAAATTCTGCCCAATAATCAATGGAACTCAAGAAATTTCCTTTTCGATTGGAAGTTGTATCTTCTCTGTGACCACGAAATGTTTACCACAGTCAGAATCAGCTATTTTGTTTTGTTTCTTAAAATTACAAATTGTTGATTCTTGAGTTCCATTCTTAGATCGCTCATTAATTTCTTCGAATTCGCATTCTGCTTCGGCTAGCTCATCGGTTTTTTTCTTATGCATATTCTGTTTTAATTTGTTCGTCTGTCTTTTTAGGCTTGCATTTTATTTCATTTCGTTTCCCAATTTCTTTGAATTCATTTTCAACTTCAGCTTTCTCAGGGATTTTTTCTTGTGCACATTTTATTTCAGTACACTCATCAACCTTTTCAGATTCGCATTGTATTTCAACTTGCTCCTTAATTTGTTTCAATTCATATTCCACTTCTGCTTTCTCATCGTTTTTTTCATGTGCATATTCAATTTCAATTTGCACATTGGTTCTTTTAAGTACACATACAGTATCAGGTTGCTCAGCTGCTCTTTCTGGCTTGTTTTCCATTTTAGCTTGTTTTTCAAACGTTATAATGACTTTATTGAGTGAATTTTGATATCGTTCAACATATTCTTCTTTTACTTTTTGCCTTTTGCATTTCGAAGCACCCGATTCAAACTTTCTTTTCGGTGGATGGCTAATACATTTTTTTTAAAAATTAGTCACATAAAAATATTAGCTGGACTTAATACCCGTTCCCCTGCTTCCAACGACGACGATAGCAAACCTCCGAGGAGGGGAAGGTCATGTGGTACCAGGGGGGGAACCAAAAGAGGGTCGAAGAGAAAGTGAACGAGACAGAAGAGACTTGATTCATTTTCATGTTTTTATTATTATTATTATTTTAATCCTTTCATGTAAATAATATGATAATCTAGAATTGGATTGTTTCCTATAATAATTTCTACACAATCATCCCGATTGAAATATTTATAAGTCCGGTGTAGAAATGATTACAGGAAACTATAAATGCATATTTTATTATACAGATTATTATTTTAGACCTAAATTTTGAGGCCCCTTAATTTATGAGGCCCGAGGCCCGAGGCGCGCGCCTCATGCGCCTGTTCGGAAATCCGCCACTGTGTCTGTACTATGTGAAATATTAAACTGCAAAGATGTTTAAAACTGTATTATTATTATTTAGATTCGAAATTTGTTTTTAAAAAAAAACACAATAAAATAAGTTATTAATTTTTTACTAGTTTGATGGAAACTTATTAAATATTGAATTTTATGAATTGTGAATTTATAATTTGAAAACTGAATTTTGAGTTCATTATGGAAATTCATTTACATGTATTAAGGATTCATTATGGAAATTTATTTAAATGAATTATGATTTTTATATGAGAATTTATTATCCCAGAAATGATTTTATTTCTTTACTTGCAGAATTGTGGAATCAAACACATCAAAACGATTATTAAAAACTTATGGTCGTATCTTTAGTTAAAATAATTGCAGTGATTTGAAAACGTTAAATTAATTATACTATCAGAAATTACCATCCTTTGAAGGTATTTACTTTCTTAAAAAGAAATCCAGGCTAAAAGGTAAATAAATTAAAAATATAAATTTAAATTAAACTATATTAATGTGATAAACTGCAATTTATACTTTTTTCTGGTATATTTATAAAGTGGATAAAAATCAAACTCAGATCAAAATAAATTAAATTGTTTTTTGCATAGTTGAAATGTTTTTTTCTTCAATTTTTAATAAAGTTAATAGGATTTAGTGTTTTAAATGTGTTTTTCATAATTAGTTAAGATTAGTAAATAACTTAGATAAAATCTTTTTATTTTTGGAATGAAAATACATAAAAACCAAAAACCAAAAACCTTGACTAAACTATCACCCAATCTAATGGATTTTTAATGGGTTAGAAATGACTTTTGAAACATCATAAGAAAAAAAAATGCATTGTAATTTGAAAAACAGTTTTCTATTTATTTTGTTTTATTTGATAATTCGGATGCATAGGCATTTATATAATTACGAATGCATAATGGAGGATTAATTTTTGGTTACTTTTTATTTCTAATTAAATCAATGTTTTAAAGAATACTGTGATCATGCATATTTACTTTTTAATTCCTGAGAATGGAATTAAAAAAAACGGGAAACATTAATTGAAGTAATTAACATAGTTTTATAATTGATAAAGTAAATCTCATTTGGAGCATTTTTTTCTTTAATATTTTATATAAGAATAAATTTGTTTTTCAAAACAAAATATTTTCCTCATAAATTTTTGTTCAATTTCAATGAAATGTTGGTCCTATTAAAAGTATTTACTAAATTGAAAATAAAATGTCAAATAATCCTCGCTTTTTGTTGGAAAAATAAATAATTTAATCCCACAATAAATTTTGTAGGGATTATTTTGTTATTTTAACATGGGATTTCTTTTATAATTATTTTTGCAGATTTTTTGTTGACATCAACAAATAATGGAATTACAATTTTTGATAGTAGATTTTGTAATTATGTACATAATTTTAAAATTGTTATGATGGTCTATGCTTAGTATAATTTAATTTTTTAAAAAAATTCATAAAAGAAACATTGTAATTCAGAATCTGAAATTATTATTATCTCTATCGTTCACATGGTTTAATTTGAAGAGTCTTAATACATTGAGAAATATTTTATTTCTCTACTAAATCTGAATTTAAGTGCATATGCTGTTGGAAGTTGTATGTCAAATATCTTTTTAATCACAATCTCGGAGCACTTTAAATGACTTAGATGAGCTATAATTAAATTGACATTATTATTTTTAATTTGCTGCTCTTTTGTCATGCTATGTATTTTCTCTATCAGTTACTTTTATGCAGTTATTGTTATTGAAAAGGTGGAACTATTTTCTGATAAGGAAATAGACTTTCTATTTAGTTAAGTTAAACTCTATTGATTTGGCGACTGTAGATATGTAAAGGATTGTTACTTTTGTTTAATGTGACCATAGCATGCATTGCCCAACAGAACTTCAAGGCATTGTTCATAATATTCCATGGTATTAGAAGATCAGACAGCATCGTGGGGATATCGTTCAAGATCTTGGCTAATACATCCAGTTATAGCTAAATATCTTTATATCGGATTATAACAAGAAACACAAATTTAACATAGAATACATTAGTCTATCATTTGTTGTCTCATTCAATTGAAATCGGAGAGCCACCTATCAATACAAATATCTGTCAAAGTGTACGACAACGACAAAAATGCCTGTGACAAAAGCGATACAAATTATGTCACTACAGTTGCTTTCTTTCATCAGGAAATTGACTACCATGATTTTATGTTGATTAGGAATTGGATTTCAGAACTTTAACTTTTGGATTGTCTTTCAAATTATACTTGGATTGAAATGTAATTTCTGCAATATGCTAATAGTTATATAGGAATAACTCACTTATTGCACTCTCGAGATCGAGAAAAGCTGTTAAAAGATATCTAATTATCTGAAGGATGTCACCTAATTATTTTTGGTGCAGATTATAACTGGGAAGACCAATTTAAAATAGAATATATTAATCTATCATTAGTTAAGCCTAATGGATTACTGAATTTTTGTCACTCTCATACTTTTAATTCTTCACATTGGCAGTTTATTTGTAACATCATTATTTATTACTCTAATTTCTTTTTTGGTGAAAACAAAAAATAACGATACATTCTAATAATATTTTAAAGAGAAAGTGTTTTCCTTACTAACCTTTTCATAATGCATTTAATTATGAAAAGTAATTTCATGGCTCCAATGTATTTAATTCTTTCAAAAAGTATGATTCATGGAGAATGAAAATAAGGATAAATATAATTAGGTAAAAATTATTTTTATGGATAAATCAATTTTTATCTACTTCTTTATATATGAGTCATTGGAATTTAAGCACCAATTTCTGAATGTCATATAGAATTAGAAACATTGCTGTTAAATACGCTGTGTACACAACTGTTGTTGTCGTTTCTGTGCTAAGTGTTTCTCCATTCCAGTTTTATTGCAAGCTTCCAATTTAGCTACTACTTACTCCCAGAAAATTATATATTTTCCAAGGACTCATTTTGCTCCGATATGCTTACCTTATTATATCTAGTTACCTTGCTCCCAGTGTCTATGTGTTTCAGCCGCTTATTATGCGGTTAGTGACTTCTATGATTTCCGACTGCATAAAAAAATTCTGGATATTAGCAATGTATTAGTAGCGATATGTCACTGAAGGCTCTCGGACATCAGATTCCGTAAGTATATAGGAAATGGTATTAAGGAATTGGTCAATTACAAAGTACTACAACCGCTTTAAAGCGTTCCAAATTGAGTTAGGATTTCATAAATATCAACATTTTTTCTCTTCTATCTTTACTAAAAGATAGGTTCTGTATAATAGAGTCTAGAAATTAGTTAAGAAAAATATTTTATTATAGAAATATAACATTGGTAATTGTGAAAAAATTCTAATTTTGCATTTCAAAATTCTAAAATTCACTTAATAAAAGATTAATTTCAAAAATTTCCACAATACTGGACTCGAAATAAGGAAGAAATATAAATATTCATTATAAGAAACGTGTGCAAAATAAAGTTTTCTGAAAAACATATCGTTACTAACCCAACTGTGAAACCAAAACAATGAAATATACATTAAAGATGCACGTGCATATCTAGATTTATTATTTGGGGAAGAAATTAGTTTCAATAAATAAAATAAATGTTCATGGATCTAATTTAATTTGCAAGCAAATTGATTTCAACATTAGATAACATAATCGCCCTTCTGATATGTAAGTAATTGACTTTATTAGTAATTGTGTTCTTATAGCATTACAGTAATGGAACTTAAGTATTTTTTAAGAATCATTTTGAATGCAATAAAGCTTTTTTCTAATGAAAATAAAATATTGTAACATTTATTTGGAAAAAGGCCTTAAATAACGATTACTTTTTATTATTTCGAAATAAAAATTTTCCAATAAAATGTTATTTTAAAAACTCTATTAATAATAATTTCGTATATGCTATAAAGTGATAATTGATTTTTTATCATGCATGTGCAGCCATATATGAAAATGTTTCAATTTGCAAATATGCTATATAT
>JAOUZG010027119.1:8070841-8087086 GCA_026289955.1 Argiope argentata | reverse complement strand
CTATAGTGAAAGTAGGAAAAACCTAAAGAAAACCAGTAAGAAAAAGAAATCAGGTTTATTGACTTTCTCAGGGTTCACAATCGGGCAGGGATTCCAATAAAAGTTGGAATTTTTTTCTGAAAAGCGTTTGACGTCTAAAAAACTAACCCTTATATGACCCCAAAAATTCCAAGTTCCCAACTATAAGTGATGCATCCTATTTTAAGAATATAAAAAGAAATGACAATTATAAAAAAAGACTCACAAATTTAAAATTCTAGAAAGAAGAAATTAAAAATAAAACAGAAAAACTATACACAATAATAAATAATCAAAAATAGCAATGGAAAAACAAGAAGAAAAGAACATACCAGTAGTAGGTAGATTTTAAACATCATATATTCATAATGTATCTACAGTTAATTTATTTATATCGTTCTAATAACGAATGAGGGAATTTTATTCATAAAAATAATTTACTGAAGGTGGTACATATTTTAAATATTTTTCATACTATTAATGCTTAAATATTTATTTTAGGAAAAAAACCCCGAACATATCTCTATTTTTTATGTTTTTATTTATTTAGCTTGAAGGCTAATTCGTAGTAATAAATGTTGCCAAAAAAAGTCAATAAATTATTGTAAAATAAGAAAATAAAAATAATTTATATTTTGATTTATTTCCCCTCCTCCTGGTTTTGCCACCTTTTTTTTCACCTTATATTTGCTTATGAGCTACAACACTCTATAAAAAGTCAATAGTCAGTAGCTTCGGATATTTTCTGTAATCAAATTAGCATTTTCATCTATTTTTTATTGATTTAGCTATAACATTCATGAGCAAAATTTAAATTTTATTATTTAGCAGTAAATGTTTATCTTTGCCATAAACATTATTATAAATTTTACTTATTAATGTTTGTGATTAAAACATTTTGCCTACAAATTTTATTGAATGTTTAAACATGAGTTTCTATTAAAATGTATCTTTTATAGTACCCAAGTTGACATCTTTATTTTATAAATAGTTTTTATTAATATGCTCTTAACCTTAAAAAAAGTAAAAACATCTCAAATTTCACATAATGACATAAATTACCATTTATTATTCTTTAGTAATACCTATTTCAAAAGCCAATTACCGATAAAATAATCAAAAATAAAGTTTACATTTATTAAAAAGTAGAAAAAAGGAAAGAAAAGAAGGATATCTATTCTAAAGTTTTCGTGAAAGTCAAGTGATATCAAATACTTAAAGACATTTCTGAGCTATAAAACTTATGCCTCCAACAACCTTCACATTAACGTCATCTGCTAACAATCTCCATCTAAACTTCTTCAAAAGTCATATAGATTTTCTTCGTTTTTCTTTCTCTCTTCTCACTGAATCCAGCTACTGGTTCATTAGTGACTTTATGGTTGAACGAATGGCATATCTACCCCTCTCCTCTCTCCTCCCCTCGGCTCATCAATGAAGACGGTCTAATGAAGTCCCATTCCGATCACGACTGTTTTGCTTTATTGACACAAGACCGTCATCAAAAGGTTTTTTTCTCTTATTTACTTTTTATTTCTGATCTTACATTCATCTCGATGTAATTATTCTCAATAACTATTCGTTTGTCATTGAGAGAAACAGCGATGGAAACGCGATAACAATGCTTTATACAAGAAATTTAATAACTCTCGAATGATCAATGCATTTGAACAATGATGGAATACGTTATTTTGAAAGTTGCTGAAGAAAATAAAGTGGGAGTTAATTTTTATTTGATATAAAAAAATGAAAAAGAGATATTTAAGTAGCATGACCAATTTATTTTTATTTTTTCTTTCATTTCTTTTAAAAATCTGTAATAGTATAAGATATTTCGTTTGGAGGTGATTTTATATAATTTATTCAATTGTATAAAACAAACTTTAAATTTTTGTAGTTGTGGATTTTTTTATAATTTTTGTAATGAAAATTTAATGTTACATTTTGATTAATTTATTTAAATTGAATCTTTTTAACTGAATAAAATTTAATTGAATAAACGTCCTTTTTCTCACATCACACGGAATTTTTTTAAATAGAATAAAGTGCCTATTTAATAAATTTAATAATGTGCTTATCAAAATGGAGTAAAGTGCTTAGTTAATAAATTTAATAGAGCGCTTATGAAAATAAAATAAAATCATTATTCAATAAATAAAATAAAATAAATATTCAACAAATGTAATAAAATTCTTATCAAAATTATAAAACAATTATCAAGTAAGAAGAAAGGACTTATTTAATAAATTTAATAAAATGCTGATTAAAATATGTAAATGACAAGTTTCTTTTTCGTTATATTCGAAACTATTATATACACTATTATATACGAAAATATATAAATATACAAGGCAAAACGGTACAATGTAACAGATGCCTAGATGGAGACAGAAGTAGGAAGAAAATATATTTGTTCCTTTATTTTATGAAATGTATCTTTATATAGATTATTATTGTCCTTATCTTATTCCTCTGCTCAATATTTCTATTTTTTTAGGTTACCTGGACATAATTTATTTCCATTTTTATCAGATTGTTTGTCATCCTGTAAGTTATCCTACTATTTAGTTGTTGTTTTTTTTCTCGAAAATCTGCCTTTTGATACAAAAAATCAAATAAGATAATAAAAAATTCGTGAAGAAATAAGATGAAAGGCATTTTTGTTGTAATGGTTTAATTATAACTTTAAAAATTATTCTTCAATGTCAAATTTGAATCATTTTACTTTAATTTAATTTTATTGAATTGTCTTAAATTTACTTTATTTTATAACATTTTTTGTAATAATTGCGTTTAATCAAAGTTATCAAAATAACTGCATTAATTACAACATGTGATTAATGAAATAACATAAATATGCTGCGTAAAACACGTAACAATGTAACAAGTGTTCTCAGTGAGACAGAAACTGAAAATAGAATTATTTTTATTAATACATATTTTTATGAATGCATTTACATAAAATCTCTTATTTGTTTTATTCCAACCCTTTGTTGTATAAATCTTATTTCTCAGACCAGTTGGTTATATTTCGATTCCATTTCAATTATTTTGTTCGCCAATTAAACTACTTTTATGTTCAAAGTAAAGGATGAACTGACCAAATGCTATTATGAGTGAAAAATAACAAAGAAAGAAAAACAATTCATTTTTTTTTTCAAAAAATCCTTTAATTTGGTTTTATATTAACCAATAGTGCATGACATTGTCAGTAATTCATACAAAATAAATTTGACATGAATATTAATGTTCCGTAGAGCTCACAAATAAAAGTAAAACAGTTCTTAATTTCACAATTGCCTTTTCAAATGCAGATTTTTTTTTCTTAAAAGTACAGCACTTAAAAATTGTAGAGATCCTTAACAAAACATTGGAATTATTTAAAAATATATATGCAGAATCGAGTATATTTTATGTTCTTAGTTTTAAAAATAAATATGTTAAGACTTAATTGTAGGACGATGATGAATCAAATATTCATGGCGATTATATTTATAGTCCCAATTTAGAATTACCCGAAAGAAACTGAGTTTTAAAATAGATAAATCAAATAAAAACATTTTCTTTAATCCGAGAACTCCTAGAATCACATCCATGAAATATATTGTTTCTAGAAATTTTACACTCTAGGTCGTAAATATTTGAAAAAATTGATTTCTCCAGCAAAATATTTTGATTTTTTTTTAATATCAACAGTCATGTTTTTTGTGCAAATTGCTGAGCTGATTGGACGCCTATAATGACATTGAAACTATACATGCAAGATGAAAAATGGCCACCTAAAACCTCACAAAGAATGTTGTGAAATATAATGGCAACATAAAAAGGGAGAAGCCAAAACCTCTGCCATTGAAAGTACAAATTTTCAATGGCCCTACCTTTACAGAGGACATCATATTACATGAGGGAGATTATTGACATCAATGTCAAAAGTAGCATTGCTGTAAGAACCAATATAATAACAGGTTTTATAATAACTTTTGCCGATGTCCTGACATATGGGGCGATCGCCACGATCTGGTTGTGCTAACTTTATATCATGGTTAGGACATGGTTGTTCTTCATCTGTGCTTTCTTTAACATGTGTGTACGATTTGACACTGTAAATATGAGCGGTGTAATCAAATGTGATGTGTGAGTAGCTAAACCATATTCTTTGTCCTAGTTAGCCCTACTAAAATAAAAAAATGCACCCTCCATTTAAAATCGCTGCCCTGTCGGTGGGCTTGTCCATGAAAAATGTAATTAGAAAGAACAACAGCATGGTATTTTTTTCTTGCATAGATTTAATACTTAAACATTATATTTTAGTTAACATTCGAATTTGTGAGAATGTGGCTGTCACGAAACTTCAAAACTATGGGAGATGATTGCAATCAAAGTGTTGTAACATTTTTCAAATAGATGTGAAGACGTGCATGAGGAATACCAAGTATCATCCATGCTATGTCATTTATGACACTTCGATGCTGTAATTTTCATAAAGCACAATTCTGAAAAGTTGGATACTACACATTTTTGATGAAACATTCTTTTATAACTTTAAAAATTATATATTCAGAACAATACGTATCAATTAAGAAAATGATTGCCACTCCCACAATAGCTATAATTTCATATCGTGGCTAGTGGCACAATACAAAGATTTTCATCATTGAATACAACTCTTGGGAGTCATGTTTTTGGTCAAAATGAACTGTGCTTCATCCTTCGGCAATATCCGAGGAGGTGTCTGCTATCTTGATCCCTAAAAAAGAAACAATTCTCACTCAAGCCATTGATCGTCTCTGAAATGCAACCTCTGGATGTTCTGAAATCGACAAGAGATTCTCCACATGAACCAAGTGCAAAGGCAAACTAAAGAAAAAAAACTGAGGATTTCGGTACATCAAAATTGTAGATAATACATATAGTATGCGATGATCTAAAGTAATCATATTATTCACTTTTTTGCTATATCGACTAAAACAGGTGGTTGCATGTTTCATGACATCTCAACGGTACATCCAGCTACTTCATTTTTTAAAAAGTTCCCCAAATAATCTGTGATTGTTGTTTTTACTGTCTATCTTGGAAAGAATTCATATCTATGCAATTACGGGTCCTTTTGACTGTTCTTCTTTGAAATCGCTTTGAACTTGCAATTTCCATGAAGCGTACTTTAATTCTAACGCTTTATTGAGCGTTTTGATCAATAATCAAAGTTACAAAAAGTAGATAATAAAATTAAAATTTTAATTTATTTCACTGTGAGAGATTTATTGTTTTAAATCATCAATATTTTCTAATTATATCTTCAAAATTTGCTTCCAATTGATTTGGCATGAGATTACTTCTGTTTTTACATGGATGACTTTTTTTGTCCATACTGTAGGCGTACTTTTTTCAGTATTATGAGTTTAGGAGCATTATAGATTTTATAATTTGTTTTGTAATGGAATTTACAGCTTAGTCAAAATTTGTATAATACGTCTTCTTAGAAGCATGAAAATCATTAAAGTTTTTTCGTTTTGCCTTTAAATCAATTTGTGGATTTTCAGTTCTCCAGAAACACTCCATACTTATTTATTTTCCATGATATGAACAATGTGTATCATATAATAATAAAATATAAATTTAAAAAATTGTTTTCTTTATTTTTTTAATAAAATATCATATGTAAATCCAGTATATCTATAGTAATAATTAGCTTTTAGTGCATAAACAATGATTAAGAATCCAGATTTATATGCGCTACTCTTATTTATATGTAATTACCATTATCTGAGAGGACACTCAATTATTTCACTTTCCTTGAATTTTTCAAACAATTTCGTAAAATTTGACAATTTAGCAGCTAAGCTGTTAACTGCAACTATTCTTCGTTGAAATATAAATTGCAGTTTTTATTTCAGAGAACAATAAATTTTAGATAATCACTATACATCCTACTAACTCAATTTTTTTTTAAATTAAAATTTGGGTTAATTGAACTGCAAAAAAAAACTATTTTCTAGAAAAAATATTTTAAGATAAGTATGCGCAAATTAAAGATATTTTCATCATACTTGTGTTAAATAAAATTAGAAATATTACTATATAAACTGGTTCCAATGATTATTTCGCGGTCATGTCTCAGATAAACGTTCATAAATATATAATCAAAAAAAATTCTAAGCTTACTCAAAATAGTTTAAAATACCTCAATATTTTTCATTTAAGATTTATTCGAAAACATCATTAAAAGTACATTTGAATAAGCAAATAAACTCGGATCTTAAAAAATGTCCTTTTTCCTTTTTCTGTTTATGTTTTCGATCCTTACAAAGAAAACTCTTTGCGACCGAAGAACAACAAAAGACTCTTTTCTTTCGTTATTGGAAGAACCATTAGCTGGATTTCCGAGTCGTTTTATAAACCATTAGGAAACGCTAAAGAATCTGAACGAAAAAAATCAACCGTAGTTGTTATATGATTTTGACTTTAAAGAAAATTGGCATATTTGCTTGAAGATGTTTTCATCGTTGCCTAATTAAATAAAGAGAAATGCTTCGTAAGGAATGATTTGTTGAATTTACAATTTTTGTGGATTATGGCTAAAAGTCTATCAATTACTCTTAATTAGTCTGTTTTTTAACATTATTGTTCATATTCTTTTATTGAATATTATTATAAAGAAATTTTATATTTATGTAAAATACTATCACAAGTGAAATATCATTTAATTGTTTGTTTTAAAATATTTCGATTCTATAAATAATGCACTTTAGAGGCTATAGATGTATTTAAATGTTGTAGCCTATAATAATGTAACACTTACAGCTTTTTCGAGGGTAAGAAATGATGCATTCTTTAGCATGATACTGAGCAGAATAAAGAAGGAAAAAAATACCCAGTGCATAAAAAATAATCTATATAGCACTTATAGGAGTAAAAAAATGAATGACCTACATGTGGGATATCAAGATAAAAGAAAGACACATTTTTTCAATGCATTACACTCAATATAGTGCAAGAAAGTGGTCCTTCTATGCTTGATTCCAGGCAGAAGCGTTGTCACTCTTCTTGTAAACACTTGACTTTGAGGAAGACAGATTATAGCCTCAGTTTCGGCTTCTTCATCTTTCCTGTTGCTATGGCGATATTTGATGTCATGACGACATACTAGCTGCAAACTGAGCTGCAGGCTTAACCGCCAGTTAAGCTGAAGGATTATAGAGATTGCCGAGGAACAGTCAATATGCTTTCTTTTTCTTTGGCTCGATTTACTTACGCTAGATATTATTTATTTGATAACATTGAGTTATTTACTGAGTAACACGAAGATTTTTTCAAGAATTCTTCATCTTGAGATAAGATATTTTAATAAATATTTGTGAAGATAACTTTTTGAACTCTTAGGAAGTTTTTACTTCTTACATGCTTTGGTACAGGTGATACTTTGTTAAGAAGGAAAAGAAATAATTTGAATTGAAACCCTAGTACGTTATGCTACTTTAAGTAATGATCTGAATGAATAAAATTTAGAAGTTAGACGCTTTATCCACAATATAATAGGTAATTGTAATAAGTAAGACGTAAAAAAAATATAGAAATTAATAAGCAAGACATAACAAAAAAATATAAAAAATAATAAATAAGACTTAACAAAATAATAACAAAAAATAATAAGTAAGATATAACAAAATAATGTCTTAAAAATAATAAGTAAGAGATAAAAAAATAATGGCATAAAAATAATAGGTAAGATATAATAAAATAATTTCATAAAAATAATAAGTAATGCATAACAAAATAATGACATAAAAATAATAAGTAAGACGTAGCAAAAGGAATTACATTAAAATTGAAGGGATTTGAATGCAATAAACATTATTTTTTGCACCATTAAAAGAAAAAAACACACACTTTTACTTCGACTTTTCTGTCACTAGGGTATGTTATTCTAAGAAATTTAGTTTTTAGAGTACCTTGAGTTTGACATTACTGGAAGATTCATTGTCATTAGAAACTCAAAATTTAGGCCAAAAACTCAGATTTTCGTTGCACTTAAAATAAGTTAACAGTCCATGATTTCTAATTCATACAGATAATGCGGTGTTAATAAATTATATCAAATTTTCTTCCAACTATAAATATATTTGATAAGAAATCATATATATATTTTTAATATATATCTAAAGATCTAAAGCCAGATTTGAAAAGCTGGGTGTTGCCAGATTTGAAAAGCTGGGGTAATACAGATTTCTGTAAATCAGTCTGAAAAATTCTGTAAATCAGCTTTCTTATGCATCAACATTCTTGTTCATAAAAAATCAATTAACTGATATTTCATATAATGTTAAAAATAAAATAAAAACATTTAACTTTAACTTATTTGAAGCAGGAATAATATACATATATTAATTCGCATTTGCTTCAAAGCATGGCCTTGTTCTTTATCATAATTTAGTTTTAAAAAGTTATTGCTTATTTTAAAAACCGCCTGTAATTTTCTATAAGAAACATTTGTATTTTGCATTTAAAGCATATATTTGTTTTTATCTTTTTAAAATTTATTTATATTCTAAAAAATAAATGTTTCTTGTTTCATAAGATTACTTCTATATTTGCGTATAGAAATATATAAAATATGCATATGTGAAATTAAAAGCATATTTAGGTCTTAATATCTTCATATAAATGTTATTCATTAATTTCGTTTTGATATTCATAGTTGTTGCAATTTTTTTCCTTGCACAGTAACAAAAATATTTTGAATTACATGATATACGTATTAATTATTTTTGTAAGTACTAATTGGCGTCATTGTATTTGTTATGAAATGAAATTCATTTGTATTATATCATTTACAAACCCAAACAACTGTTAATAACAATATTTCGAGTAAAAAACTGAGCTATTGTTGAGGAGCTGTTTTAATTATCAAATTTTGTTTGAAAAATTAGAGGAAGCATGTGTTTTCTTTGGGTCTATTGTTCTTAATTTAATTAGTTGTTACAATCCTGTTACATATCTTTTAATAGGTTTTGTTCCAATTGTTTTCAATTTATATAACTTCAGATTAATTGTTTACGAAAATTATAATGTGATGTAGAAAATAATGTTTTTAATTGTATTTATACTATGACATTTCATCTAAACATATCTACATAAACAGAAATCACACGGTTTAGTATTGTAATGAATAAAAGTGATCTAGAAATGAAATAAATATTTAGACTTTCCCCCTGCTACTGCAAGGATATTTCTGAGTGAATAGGTTTTAAAAAAAATATTTGCTTTGATTTTCTTATCATCTGTGAGAACTTTGATTTTTATAGACAATGAAAATGTGAATTTAAAATAAGCATCCATACTGAAACCTATTTAGTTTTTAAATATTTTAGTATTCTTTTTTTAAATATTGTAGCTGGGGATGATTAATTAGCCATTTGACAAAAATTTTGACTTCTAAGTTAGCCCATGGTTTTTGTATTTTCATTACTGCTTTTACATAATGCTATACTGGCTTGCTGGCACAGAGGTAGCGCGTCTTCCTCGTGTTCTGGAAGTCCCGGGTTCGAGTCCCGGTTCGGGCATGGTTATTCTTCTGTATTTTATTTGTAAGGTGTGCGACTGTGTCTTCCTGTAAAAAGGGGCTGTGCAAGCGAATGTGACGAGTGAGTATCAAAAGTCGTACTCTTGGCTCCTAGCTGGCGCTACTACCAAACAAGAGATGCCGATTAGGCTTAAATCATGACTAACTCAGCGAGCTTGTCCATGGCAAGTGATATAAGAAACAACAAAGAAATATTGCTATAACTAAGAAATGCAATGTTTAGCTCAGTTTTCTTTTGAAATTTGATCCGTGCATTTAAAAGTCCCAAATCCAATCTAATATCCATCATACTTCTTGTGTACAGCCGACTACGACGCCGCCACTGAATATAGCAGTATCGATAGGATTTGTTGTGGCCGATTGAATATACCGCACATTATGTCGACGTGAGCAAATAAATATAAAAAAAAATGCTTTAAGCTCTAGAGTAACACAGCAAATTGTTACAATTTCTTGAAGAATATTTCCCATACCTATTGTCCCAATCAGTTATCAAATCAAAATAATCCTGATCTGAGATTTCAGTTGCGTCCACTTAGAGTTGATTAGAAGAAATGTGTGTATATGTTTTCACATAGAAACCGTTTTTGAATTTATGCTGGTGATAGCTATATTTTTGTCAAAAGAAGACTAGCTGTTGTGACTCGAATCTCTATGTTTTTCGTATTAATTCATTTTTGAACCGCACATGACCTATCATTTTTGATGAGCGTATTTACACACGATGATAGTGACCTATGATCATATTTACAGATGAAGCAGTCGTAATTGGTCAAGATAATCAGATATGAATATGACGTAACATATAAAATCTTACTTTAAAAAAATATATTCTATTGAAATCAAGAGTTGGTTGCCAGATTACAACTAATAATAATAAGCAAAAGAAACAGGAAATTTTAATTGCATTAGGATAGTCAACACTGGCTGTACACTTGATTCCAAGATTCTGCAACACATATGTGCAGCTATTAAACCAAGAATTATAATCCGTGAGCTATTTACAATGATAGGAGAAGCATTCTCGTCAACAACATCGAGATTGCAAATTTATAAATATATCTGATCAGAAGCTCTGCGATTTTTCATTTTTATTCTTCTGGCATCTTTTTAAAAAGATAATGCTTATTCTCTTATCCTGACAGTCAACAAATATGTTCTAAAAAGTTTCAACATGCTTAAAATATACTTCTTGAATATATGCATATAACATATTGTTAATGTGATCGTTACAGATATGACTGATCAAATATAACAAGAGTTTAAACCATAGATTATAGTTGGGGAGAAATCCTTTATGGCAGGAGAAGGATTATTACAGTATCCCAGGCACCTAGGCAGCAAATTAGTATATCAAACTTGTGAATGAATTTGTGGACCTGCCTTTTTTAATTTCTATGTTTTCTTTCAAGAAGATAATTCTTACATTTATATTCCAGCAATTAAAAAAATATTGAAGCGTTAGATAGATATTTTTTTAACACAAAATATATTTTAACACGTGATCATAACTGATATGATCGAAAAACTGTAACGGAGATAAAACTGCATCTCACAATTCATGTTCATGAATTTTGCTATTTGATGCCATTTTTATAATAGGCCCCAGTATGACATAATTCTTATATTTTTTTTCAGTTTTTAGATAACACGATTCATTTATTTACAAATATTTCTGATTTGAAATTTTCTCCTTGATTATACTTTAATTTCTATAATTAAGACTTTAATCAAAGAAATATGTTACCCAGATAAATAATTCATCTAGATTTTATTATTTATAAATAATTCCTGTGTTTTTGATGTTGGGATTTAATCTCCCATTATTTTTCCTGAATAAAATAGAAAAAGTAGCGAAGCGAAAAAATTCATACAAAATTTGATTCTTCGCTAAAGTATTAAATTAAAATTCTATGAAATACTACATTGTATTTTGTAGTTATGGGAGAACAATGATTACCATGAAGAAGAAAAATAAATATCTTGTATAAAAACTGCTAATTTACTTTCAAAAATGAGCTTTTTTAAACTTTTCTTTCAAAAATCCAATATTTTGAGGACATTTTAAAAGAATTAACACATCTTTTAAAGCTTATTTTGAAAGTTTCTGAAAATTCAAATATTCTAAACAAGTAAAAAAATGCATTTTTCGTCTCTTAAATAGAAAATAAATGCTTCATTTTTAAAAAATTCTTGTTTAATCTAAAGTAACGTAAGAAAAATATTTATTTCTTCAATATGTTCATGTGTTTGCTTAAGAAACTAAAATTAAATATTTTAAGACATGAAAAAACAATTTGTTGGAATATTTCATCGCTTTTACGGCATAATTTTGAAAATCCGAATCAAGAAAAAGAAGTTTCGCATTAATTTGAATTTAATGCAGACTTACAGTTCTTTTTAAATTCTATTTGTAAAAGAAGAGCAAAATATTTTTAATCAAAATTTAAACTATTAAAAAATGTTAATTATTTCTTGAAAGATATTCTATATGCCAAAAATTTAGAAAAGAAACATACCAAACATTAACATTTGAAATAAATTATAGAAATTTTTTGATTCAATTGCATTTTATTCTATTCCAATAAAAAATGTGAGCCTTTTGAATTTGAAATAAATTTTAAAATATTGATTGGTATTTTTAAATGTTATTGAATGATATTTAATATTATTTTCTCACATTCAAAGAATTTTTTTAATGAATTATGTCTCAAAAGTTTATCTTAGATGATATTAGCTGACTTTTTTTTCAATTAGGAATTCGTAATTTTTTTATATGAAAAATCTCTTGAATTGAGAAACGAAAATTCTTTTTTTAAAATATTATAGCAGTTTAGAAGAGAAAAACACTTCTTTTTATTTAACTAGATAATGCTTCTCCGTTATGGAAAAAAAATCGATAAAGGAATGGAAAAATAACACAAAGCAACACAGATAATAATTTTTTTAACACTTTTAAACCAAATCCTTATCAAAAGTGTTATATACAAGATTGGTATTTTCATAAAATTGAGTTACAATAAGACTAAGAATAAACTATTTGTTTGAATAAGCTTATAAAAATATGAATTTATAAAATTTAGCTCCAACTCTTTATATTTAGAATGATCTCTTTTTTTATATTTTTGTTATTAATTTATTTTTTAAAAAATATTAAAATGAAATCTGCTATACATATTTCAATGAATCATGTCAGATCCTAATTTTTGGAACGGCCAAACACCACGTTTTCGTGCAAATTAAATTTTATTTTTATTCATTTCAATTGTTTCTTTGAATGAGTAACTTTAGTATTGCAAACGATCTACAAAAAAAACTTTTTCTCGTATTTATTGCTTAAAAAACATCTCATTTCCTATTTATTTAATTTCATATAATCACTTGCTCAAGGTTTTATTTGCTGTAGTAATTTACTTATTTTTTAAAAAATCAAATCTTTTGTAAATACAATTGTAACACGTTATTAAAATCTAACTTTTTGAGATGCTCGTGTAGATAATTAATTTTTTTTGCCTACGGATTTTTATGACGACAAAAACCTCATTCCCCAAAACATCATGTTCTTACATGATAAGATTAAAAATTTTAAAATTATCGTATGTTAATGAAAATTAGGCATAAATTTAAGTTATGTGAAAAATTGTCAAGCTGTTTCGACCGTCGTTTTAGGAATATTTTTATTACTATTTAGAATACAAATATTGATACAAAAATATTTCAACTCAAAGCCAAATTTTTAAAATCAGTTTTTGTTTAACTTAGTTGTTCTTCTTTTAATACAATTTCAGGAGTACAATTAATAATTTTAATATTAAACAAATTACATTATTTTTACTTTTTAACATTCATTAAAAAGTTATAGAGGAATGTTAAATTTTTTTTATCTTTATATCAAATTTGGAAAGTCTCTAATGTTGTTAAAAATAATTTTTGATATATTAAAAAGAAATCCAATGTTTTAATTTTTAATTTATTTCTAATTATTCCTATATTTATTTAAAATTCATATTTCTCAAAATTCTAACATTCTCCAGAGATAGCAAATAATTTACTACAAATACATATAAAGTCACAACATTTGAAATACTGAAAAAAGATATACGTTAAAGTGGGTTTTTTTGTTCGATTTCTAGCTTTCACAAAATAAATAAAAAAATACTAACATTTTAATTAAGTTCTGTAATAGTTTTTATGTTAGTATTTAAAGGATTTTTCTAACAAGCAAAATTATTATTTAAATTGAATATTTTACATTCCTACCGGTATAAATTTATCTGAACTACAGATTGTAAACGAGCTTTAATATTCAATCTTTAATTAATCTGTAGTTTGGTTTGATTCAATTTTGCTGCAGCCTTGTTTAATTATTGAATTTTTGAAATACTGTTTTGCTCGTTATAGTATAACTTATTGTTATTTAAATTTTGTTTTTGTGATATTGATTCTTATTTTTAAAACAACAATTTCTTTAGATTTTCTCGTCATGAAAGTCATTATTTTTTACATAAGTCAGAACCATCAAAGAAAAAATCCATATTTTGAACCATGTCTGAAAGTAGACAGTGTTCCGAAATTTTAATTAGCGTTACTGAATAATAATTTAAGTTAGAATATTAAAAATATTAAGTTCGAATATAGAATGTTAAGAATTATTTTTTTCTTAAAAGTATTTTTCCTAAATCTTTCCAAAAATTGCATAGGTAATATATTTATTACATAAAAAGTAAATGTTCATTTTAAAATAATGCAAATGTAATAATCAATTAAATAAATAAATCAAATTTATTTTAATGATGAGTTAAGCCTCGGTGTATTTATCATTTTAAAGTTAATTACTAATATCTGTCGAATGATGCTAAACACCGAATATAAATTATATAATGTAATGAATAATATATATTTTCAAAAAAGATACATTCATTAAATTTTAGAAGATAATGGAAACTGTTAATGATATTTAACTTAACAAAATGCTGGATTATATCATAGTATTTTATAGTAATGCTTATAATAATAAAGATAATAATGTTTGGATATTTCTTTTATTTATGCATTTATCTGCATGCTACGTTTTAATGTCATTTATCAACTATTTTAAAAAGATGTACACGTTTTTGAAGAGTTTAAATAAGAAAGAAGTTTAAAGTCTGAGAAAGATGGATTTAAATAAAATGATACAAAAAAAAATTTTTTTGAATATTTTATCGGATTTGTTTTGAATTGTAATGATTGATGATTATTGAAGAAATGTGTATTTTTGCTCTTTATATGAAATATGTCCAAAGTAATATCAGCTCATATAAGATTGATGATCCAATTGTTTCAAATTCTTTTCCTTATCATATTGCTCTTCAAAATGAAAAATTTGAACTCTGAAGATGTTTTAACTAAATAACAATTTGATTCTTCTAACGTTCTAATAACAGCGATTCGTGCGATAAGCTATGATTATAAAATGAGTAATACGAATTAATTTATAATATAAACTAAATGTAACTAAAAACTATTACTTTTAGAGTAAAAGTCTTTTATAAATTAAATTAAATGCAACTAAGAACTATGTCTTTTAGAATTAAATTCTTTTATTAAATAAAATGTAACTAAGAACTATTCTTTTTAGAATTAAATTCTTTTATACTTTAAATTAAATGTGACTAAGAACTATTCATGTTAGAATTAATCTCTTTACCGAGGCGTTTACAGAGAATAAGAAATAAGAAGCTATATATAAATTAATAAATAATTTCAATATATTATGATAAAAATAATCTGAAAACATATTCCATTACAACAGTGAGCTTAAATGTAATTTAAACGCTAATCGATTTTCTCAAAAAAAGGTTTCGTCTAAAAAAAGACAGTTTACAAGCGCCACGATTTAAATGTTATAAATTATTGGAACTTAAGCAATATAAATCAATATGCTTATTAGTATGCTCTTAAGAAATGCTTTCTGAAATCATCTAATTAGCTCAATACAGAAACGATGCCATTCAGCACCTATAACCATTACATTTATTTGAATTTCACAATTACAATTAGTAATGCCCCAAACGACTGTTGCTCATATACATATATTAAATATAAATAATATAAAAGTAATATAAAAAATTAACGTCAATACCTACTTAGGTCATCAGAGAAAAATTTGATTTTAGTTTCTTTTTAATAAACAATTACAATCAATATAAATAATTTATCAAATAATTATTGATTTTCGTAAGAACTGAGCTGGCATTCTTCACCTTCACACGAAAAATAATAAAATCCCTGCGTTTTACCTATCGAGCTACTGCTTGTTGATCTTAAGTTTCCTTACAGACTACTAAAACTCTTTTCAAAATATTTAAAATTAATTAAATTTAATTAACGAAGTGATATTTGGAAAAATTGCATTATTCTCAAATGTCATCCACTGTAAGTTTAAAAAAAATGTATTTGAACTCGAATGGAAGAATTCTAAGTATCTTATTAGCGATTGAAAAATGTAACAAGTTATATAGAGGTAGAGCGTGAAATAATAATATGAATTGAAATAACTTTTTATAAACAGTTTAATAGATAAAAATATGTAAATACAGAATTTGGTTAATAGAATTAATCATAACTTATATATATATATATATATATATATATATATATATATA
>JAOUZG010027119.1:8039863-8050841 GCA_026289955.1 Argiope argentata | reverse complement strand
GGGTTTTTTCAAAAATTTTTCTCCGAACGTAGACGGATACCTTAAAGTTACTTAAGTTGTAAAAGTATACACTCAGTAAACTTGCATTAAGTACTTAAAAAGAATTTATAACATTAAACATTTTTCTTTATATTTAAAAAAAAAGAACTGGTGCCGAAAAATCTTACATAGTAGTTAAACAGATATTTGAAAAGTAATTGGTGAATGAGTGATGTTTCGCAAAATGAGCTGCGAAGAGACACCGTGAAGTCACATGCTGGACTGGTTTGTACCAGTATGTGATGTAGAGTGTATTTGTATCTAATGGAAGAAGCTTTAATAGGATACATTTTCAAATGTGATTTTAAGGGTAATTGCTTGTTAACCAAGTTTTATTTCTTGCAAAAATGATGAAGCTACAAGTGGCTAAAGCCACATTTATGAATTAATGAAAGAACATAACCAGAATTACTGAAGAGCTTATGGATATGCATTTTATGTCATATCTGAAAGTTGTGAATAATATTTGATCTGAGGAAGAAGAAATAATAAACAAAACAGTTAAACAATCTTCGAGTGAAATAACGGAGTTGCTGAAAAGTTAAGCATTTATTGAATTTTAAGTTTTTAACACACGATGATAAAGTAATAGCTATGAATGCTATACATTAATTTAACGGCACTGTTGTATTTCATTTTCATCTAATTTTGAAGTATAGATAAAAACACATATTTTTAGCCAATTTCCTTGTAATAAAAACATTCCTTTCGAATAATTGTTGATGTGTCTGATGGAACTTGTCATGGACAAGCTCATTGATGCAGTCAGTTATTTTAAGCCGAAGGTTGTCTCTTGATTTAAATATCACCAACTAGGGATAAGAGTACATCTTAGCTACTCACGCATCATCACCTCAATGGCACAGCCCTTTTTCACAGAGGTCACATTCACACATCGAAGAACAACCATACTCGCACTTGGACTAGAACCTAGGACGCCCAGAACAAAATGAAAACGCGCTACCTCTGTGACAGGAAGTCATCCTGTAGAACAGTAAAATTTACTATTATAAATTTATTTGAATATTCTTTTGTCATTGAACACATAATATTATTTTACATTGATAACTATGAAAAAAATGTTTATCTTACAGACGTTACGAATAAGTATTGGGACCGAATTATGCTCATTTAGCGAGGTGCCACTGTATAAGTAAATTATTCTGATTTTTGTAGTTTCCATTATCTTTCTTTAGTATAATTTTCTCAGCCATGTATTTATCCTTAATTATATTATTAGTTCTTAGTTACACTTTTCAGTATATTCCCAACTTAGAATTAATTTTGAGCTGGTATTTATACCGCTAATACATAATTTTTTCATTAATTTTTATGTTGCCAAATATTTTTATTGCACGCAAATATGTATGAAGTACTTTATTGATATATCTTTAGTTAGAATTAATCTCTCCCTGAAAATTAGGACTAAAAAGAATTTAAAACTCATACCTATGAAGTTTCTTAGAATTGAGACAGTGATATTTAAATGCTCAATAATTTTGATTTAACAGAAGTTAAATTAATTCTTCACCCGAAGTTTATTTCGATTTACTTTTTATTTCATTGCAATACGAGAAAAAAAATCCAAATGTTTATTTTTGATCAAAAATAATCCACAATGAGAAAAAATAATCCACGTAATTTTGAATAGTTTTAATATTAATTAAAAGAGCCTGTCTCACCAATCAAAACTTTCACATCGTTCAAGAAGAAGAGGAATGCTTGGACCTCAACTCTATATTTTTAAAGAATTATATACTACACAGATTTGGCTGAATTTCTAAACCGAAATCTTTTGTTTTAGAAATCAATATAAAGCTCGTTTTATTCCTTATAAGATTATTTTCCTATTCTTTCATTTCTTAAGATATTCTATCCCTATTCTTCTTTCCTTAAAAGGTTCTATTCCAATTATTTCTTTCCTTAAAAAATATATATTCCTATTTTTTTTTTCATTCCTGAAAAGATTATATTCCTATTCCTTTGTTCTTTAAAAGATTCTTATTCTAATCTTTCATTCTTTTAAAGATTCTATTACTAAATTTCAATTCCTTATAATTCCTGTAACTCCTTATTCTTCCATTCCTTTTAATTCCTTTAATTCTTTACTCTTTCATTTCTTATAATTCCTTATTCTTCCATTCCTTATAATTTCTTTAATTCCTTATTCTTTTATAACTTAAGAGATTTTATTTATATTCTTCCAATCCTTATTATTCATTTCAATACTTATAATAATTACTATAACAAATGTCAGTCTGTGTTAATTGAATTAAATAACATAATGTTTGACTCTGCAATAAAGAATTTTTGATAAATATTTGTATAATTCAATATTTATATCCAGTTTGACCAAAGCAAATGACGTTACAACATATCTGCCAGACTTTCACAAAACTAAAATTAATATATATTCAAGCAAAAAGTTCATTTCTTCAAATCATTTTGCAAATATACCGAAAACATTTGAAACATAGAATGCTAGCAAGTTACCTGTGAATCCTAATAGCACATGCATTAATCCACCAATGCGGCCGTTGATAGGTAGCGCTGTTAGTGGAAATACGTGTCATTAAATGCACTTCATGGCATGTAAACATTCTAAATCTGAATAATAGGGCTCGCATGGCTTAAGGGTCAGCTAAGTAAGAGTTGTAGCAGCAAATTGTTAGGTTTACAAGCAGGTCTTACTCAGTGACGGGAATATTTTATTAAATGAAAGTGCCTGAAAGGGAGAACTTATTCTTTTTTATCTTCTTTTTAATAATATGTTGTATTTTAATAATTAATTAATTTACATTTTCCTCCAGTATTATTTTTTTATTCATGGATTTTAGTTTCAATAGTTATGTTGCTTTAATAACATATAGTATAATTGGTTCAAGCTGGTCTTTAGAATGCATTAGAATTATATTAAATGGTTATTTAGTGTAACACAAATTCATGTAGTTTATTAATAATATTTTCATTACGAAATGTAGTGATGCTTTAATAGCGGCTTCACACTCATGTATCCGGTACTTCATGACTCAAAATAGCAATAACAATCGGCAAGTCATCAGGATTTTTGCATGTTCCATTTAAGTGTTTTCTTTTCTCCTATCTCTTAATGTCACATAGACTTTGATAAATGAATTTTTTGTAGTTGGCTGGAATAACAAGGTTTTATAGGTGAGGAGCCATTTTCAGGTTTTAAGTAATGAAAAATGAACTGTTTTATTATTTATCATACCTACACTTAACAAGCCTACGCCAAACTATTTGAAGCAAAGATAAAATGTGATGCAACAATTGCATATTCCATAAATTTAAGGTTTTATTTAAGACTCAAATATCCTTACCTTTTTTTTCATGAATTTAAATACATTTCTGTCTTTAATAAATTTGCCTTGGATTAAATCTTAGCATATTAGAATAAATATTTCTAAGCTCTTATAATCATTTTAATTTTTATCTACATGAGATACATAAATACTAGGACTCTTTTTCAGAAACGATCTTTTATCAAATAATCCTTCTTACCTCAACCTACTACCTGGTCTAAATCTACAATACTTAAAACTATTTGAAAGCAGGAGTTGAAACAGGGATGAAATATGATGCTAAATTAAATATTTCATAAATCTAAGGATTTAGTTAAGTCTCAAACGACCAATTATTTTAAAATTAAAATTATATTTATGGCTTTGGCAAATATGCATTGCATTAAATGTGTGTGTTTTTATTTTGAGCAGAATAAAATTTTTCTTCTAGTAATTATTTTAATTTCTATCTTCATGCGGTAAGTAAAAACTACGGTCCTTTTTCGGAAGCGGTCTTTATCAATACTATATCATAGCTAACTAAATCTACCATTCTTCAAATTATCTGAAACAGGAGGTGTCACATGATGGAGATATAATGTCAAATTTAATAATTCATAAATTTACTTGAGTCACAAACAAACTTATTATTTTTTTTAATAAATAATACATTTATATCGTTGAAAAATTTGTATTGGATTATATTTGCATTTATGTATTTTGAGATTAATAAGTATTTTTATGTTCTTGTAGTTGTTTGAATTTGCATCAACCTGTGATATATAAATACTATATTTGAAGAAATGTACTACCTTACAGTTATTTAAGATAAATTGATACGGAATCGAGAAAAAAGTCAACAAAAGTTTTAAATGGTCTTTATTTATATATTCATAACACATTCTTATTCATTTTGTTAGCCAATTACTTCTCATTTATAAAAACAAAATTCTTTTTTGAAATTATGTAAATTAAATTATTTGTAACGGTTAATT
Source organism: Argiope argentata (assembly GCA_026289955.1). Taxonomy (NCBI): domain Eukaryota; kingdom Metazoa; phylum Arthropoda; class Arachnida; order Araneae; family Araneidae; genus Argiope; species Argiope argentata. Next base: position 8,046,505 of record JAOUZG010027119.1, on the reverse strand, counting down.
ATAAATATTTTAATTTATATATTTCTTGCTCTTAATTCACATAATAATTGGTTTAATTTGTTGATTTATGTAATAATCCTTGATTTGTTTGTTTGCAAACATTTTCTTCTTTACCCAGGAATACCCTTTTAATAATTTAAATGAAATGTGATGGAACTTTATGCGTGTTTTGTATATTTTCTCGGAATGCATGAAAAGAAGAAAACAATGCATGTAATGTATTTGCTGAAGCGAAATAAAATGTAATATCCTTTTAAAATGTAATAAATGGGAAATAATAATAATTTTTATTTCTATTGCAAAGATATATCCATTTTATTGTTCCTTAGATAATTCTAAGAACAAATACGTTTAAAGGAATTTATATATATCCACGGCTTTAGCGCTTTGTAAATTAGTTAATCACGTTGCATAAATTATGAAAAAAAATATTAAAATATTCGAAGCAAATAAAGAGTAAAATCAAAGACGATTGATCGGCTCGAAATTCAAATCAATAATGTAATGTACCTAAATTTTTCAGAAAGTCACACTTTATTTATATTTATATTTAAGCACATTTTCATGCTATTCTTAGATCTTTAAATGCTATTTTCTGAAATATAAAAATTTTCTTGAGGAAAACTTAATAAATTAAAATATACTGCATATTTTTTTTCAAATTTGGTATAGTAATTTCTCATTATTATCAGCGTTTCCTGAATGAATGAATATGTAATAAATTCAGTTAGGAATTTTTTACACGAGTTTTAATAATTCAGAAGGTAAAAAAATTCAAAATTTCTTGTTAGTTATCAGTTGAATATTAATATTTTAAGATTATGTCAATAATAAAGAAATTGATAATATATATTAGTTTAGGAATTAGTAATAAACTGTTAAAGTTAGCTAGAAAATTTTTAAGAAATCATCATAAAAACATTGAAGATAAAATATTATTAATTTATACCTTTTTTCCATCATTTTTTATATATTGCTATATTTTGGTTTCATAGATAATTTTTCAAAATTTTTAATATAAATATTTATATATTTTAACATTTTTCAAACATTTTTCAAAAAATTCCTTCCAAATATAGCCACATACCTCAATCATATCAGCTTTTTAGTTTCAAACAAAATAAACTTATAGAAACAATTTTTAATGTTTTAATATAATTTAAGTCTACGGATTAAAAACAGAAGATATGCAATTACATATTTTTTAAATTTTGTATATATTTATATTTATTATAAAGTGGAAAATATAGTTATATTTTATAAAACGATAAAATGTTTTTTTTTTAAATTTTGGTTTTTATTTAAATTTAAGATTCAAATTACATTATTTATAAAACAAGAAGGTATTTCCTTTTTTATAGGTATTAAACTTCATTTTTTGGAATAAATGTTTCCAAACCTGAAATATTATTTGTTTATTATTATGTTTCGGTTATTCCTTAAAATGTTATCATATGTTATTTGTATGGAATAAAAAATAACGTGAAAAAATGAGTAGCATAAACAACAGAACTATTTCCCTAAAGAAAGTATCCTCTTAAAGTTGCAAATGGCTGTAACATTTCTTTTTTTTTATTATAATTTCCCCTTATTCCCGTATATTCAGGAAAAAAAAACTATTTTCATCAAAATTCTGATAAAGCACGAAATAGATTTTTTTCTGCTTGTACAAATGGTTGATTTATTTTCCGGGCACATTTCGTCCTTCTTTTTCGTTTGATAAAGAAACAACAACAACAAAAAAAAAGTTGAAAGAAAGAAACGTTAGGGAAAAAAATCGAACCTCCTTATTTTACAAAATGATTTTCTTTTTTACTGTATATCCTAAACACTCTTTGCAGAGGGGATATCACTGGATCTCTAACACGTTTTTTTCCCTTTTCCCTTGCACACAGAGAGTGGAGTTGAGATGTTAAGATGCTTCCCATTAATGAAAGTAAGCATGCTCGTAAGAATGTTCAATTTCAGACGATTTCCTTTTTATTGATTCTTTTTTCCACTTCGGCGGGGAGGTTGTATTTCAGGAAATCCCCTTGGGGCAGAATAGTATTTGCAATGATTGCTAATATTTGCAGGCAAGATCGAAGAGGAGGAAGAGTTTGATGGGTTGTACAAACACGCTTCTAGCAAGTAAGAGAGCGATTTTATTTTTTCGCATTCGTTATTTTTACAGATATGTGTTTGTAGCATTAAGTAGTAAAAAAAGATAAATTTTCATTTAAATTCTAATTCATAAATGGATGCATTTTCTTAATTGAAGACAGTAATTAAAACATTCTGATTTTTATATTTATTTATTAATTGAATAATAAGTCTTATTCAAATATAATGGTTTTCTGAAGTACTATCCAAAAGTTTTCAAAATTTACAGAAAAATATATATTTATTAGAATGCAAGTCCTTAAAGATGTGCAGAAGTAACAAAAATGTATATGTTTTTAAATAACTAAAATATATTGTATTGGATTACCTCACTAGGTAAGTTTATAGTGGGTGTACGGAGTGAAAAAATAATCAGCATGCCTCAATTGAAAACAATAGCGACTTTTATTTATGCGAAGACACCAACACAAAGAGGACAAATACACAGACAACCCGTATGTAAAGTCAAGACAAACATGGGGCAGCACACATAAGAAACTACAGAAAAAAGAAATACAAGTAATGATCAACCAAGGCATTTAAAGCTGTCATATAGAATTCAAAAGAAAATGACTTCCTCGGAGGTTAGCTTTACTGTCTCACCAATCGGCGGAACTTCTCAGTGACTCTTCGCAATAGCTACTGATTCACTACCAGAAGACTAGCTACTCCACGCACTATATGTCGTTGCTTCCACAGTAGACAATAAGAATCGGATCACAGCATTTCATCACTCGCTTGAACTATAAAAAACTCGGGCACTCTGCTGTTGTTTCGCTATCCTCTCGGAGACTCGTTATTTGTGTTCTACTCCAAATCTACTTCTGGATCAATTCGATTCACTGTTCAGTTCAATTCCCAACAGCTTTAAACTACCGTACTTTTATAGCTCTCGGTAACTGGTGAAGCAAGAACCTTCTTTACCGATTACAAAGCATATCGGTTTCTATTGGAAGGTTCATGAAAATTCTCGAAGTCACCAAAGTTTCCAAATGTGTCACTAAGTTGACAAATGGTCACTCAACAGAGCTGATTGTTAAACAATTTTCTTACCGTTACACTATTCATTCTGGGAACCAAAATTACAAATTTTTAACATTGTTGTTGGCATTTGAAATCTATCATGCATCTTTTCAGTACACAAGCTTTTGTTTACAATATGTATACTCGCATATTGGATTTGCCAAGATAATCATTCATCACTTTCAAGATTAACGAGAAAGAAATAGAAAGTATTTGATTAAGGACGTTTATTCATATCAAATCTATATTCACTTTAATTATTTATAACATACAACTAATAATTTATATCAAAGTTTTAGAACTGAAACAAATCTGAGTCTCTTACAATCGGTAAACATAATAAGAATAATAAAAATATGATAACAAATGAACTTATGAGCACAAATCATGCGCAAATTTATGAAAACAAATTAGAATAAAACCATTTATGCATATTTTGCAATTACATGTTTAAAGTAGACTCTTTAAGGTGTATGCATTTAAGTTGTAAGACTAAAAGTACTGCTTTCTTATATGTAGAATATTCTAACGAAAATAAGGCAGTTCATGAACACATGGCGCAGAAACCGAAACGAAAAACAAGTTAACATTGGTACATTTATACAACGAATATTACCGTTTTAAATGTATTTATCTTCTTTTTTTGCTGTTGCAGTTGTTTCTAAACGCACTTGCCAGAGAGAAGCTTGCTGATAAATCAATGAATTTAAGCCGAATTGCTTCTTTAGTTTTGAAGTAGTGCCAACTAGGACAAATAGTACATCTTAGCTAATCACGCATCACGTTCACTTGCACAGTCCCTTTTTACAGGAACGCACATGCATGCATCTCACACATTCAGCAAATAATGAACAAACATGCTCCAACCAGGACTCGAACTCATTACGCACAGATCACGAGGAAGGTCACAGGGTTACGCCTGTGTCAGAACATCGCCTCTGGTTCTTTTGCTTTTTTCCTACCTCAAGTCTAAATTTGATTTAAGCAAAATTTATCTCTATCTATCTATCTATCTATTTTATGATCTTAATGTCAACAACTAGACACTTATCACTTATGTTAGTAGAACACGATAAGATTTTATGAATAATCTGTGAGGATAACTTGATGTGAGTTTACCTAAAACTACAACATGAATTAATGATACGATATTTTATAGAACTTTTTCAGAATGCAGAGCGGAACTTACAATAAGATGGACAATTTCTTAACTAATATAATTGGAATTTTAAAGAACAAAATGATTTTGAATCAAAATACTTCCACTCATGTTATTTCTAATCCTGATGAATTTCTTTAAGGGAACTAATGTGTGTGCTCTTTATTAATAATAAATTTTAATTATGAGTTGAGATAATTAATTGTTGGTGCAAATTCCAAGTGATTTGATCATTACTTTTTTTTTAAAAAAAAAGTGCATTGTAGCTATATTAAATTTCCTAGAGAAATATTATATTAGCAAATTTAGAATACAGTCATCAACATTTTTATCCCATCTGCCTTAGAGAAAATTACGTGCCTCAGATCAATAAGTTAATATATATTTTAAGTTAATATATATTATTCTGTTTATAGTATATTTTGAGCAAAGTTGATGTGCATAATTTAGCAGATTTTCAATTTTGAAAAAGATACATCGATAGTTTGAAAAAGTCATTTTGCTAATATATTTCTGAGTTAAATATACACACTTAACGATATTGAAGACAGTTTTTTTCCAATCAAATACATTAAAATTTAATGATATTATCTATTATATAAATAAGAAGATAATAAACATGCCTAATGGTATTTTTTTTCAATATTGGTGTTTTAAAACAAAAAAAGATGTTATTTAACATTTTAGAGCAAAAGCGAGGAAACTTATTTCATACTTCATTCAGATATATGAAAATAGTTGCATTTGCAAAAATATAATAAAGATTCTTCATATAGAGGAAATAAAAAGCATCTCGAATCTACTCTTTATTTGTCTTTAACTTTATTTCCCTTATTTCCCATAATTTCGCATATAAATTTCTCTGTAATAAAAAATATTCTTAAATCATATCTTGCATTCTTGATTATATTGTGGCAAATATTATCATAAAATTCAATAAAAATACTAAAATGAAAACAACTTATCCTTTGCTTTGATTGCACGTGCTAAGTTCTTTAATTGTTAGTCTAATAACAATTTTTAGGCTTCACCCAGCAAGGCTAAAAATACTTTTTTTTTCCTTATTTTTTCTTCCTCTCCGATTGTCTTATAAAAAAGCATCTTTTCTATTTTTATCAAAATTCTAATACTTATGAAAACTTATTTTTTCTATTGTATTGGATACTATATAATATTATTTTTAATTTTCTTTATAGCATTCACTTAAAAAACAATCTTGTTTGTTTATAAAAATTAATTACTTTAATTAACTTAAAAAATTCTTTAAATAAATTACTTTACCTAAACTTTATAATTAACGTAGATGTAATATCATTAAATACCAAAATTTTATTAATATAAAAATAGAGTTTTTTTTTACTTATGTACACGAGGAACGTTTCGTAAGTCAAGAATGTTGTTGAAATTAATGTTTCCTCTTAATGAATTTAAATTTTCAGACAATAGTATTTCATTATTAATGATTTTCTCTTCTGAGATATAATATTTAAGTATATATATATATGTTAGAATGAGTCATATTATTCTATCATGTACTTATGAATAATATTTAGTAAAAGGTACGCTTCAGGAATAAAAATTAAGAGAAAAAATTTAAAGTTTGTAACAAACGTAACTTAAATTATAGGTTATTATTAACAATGTTGACCACTTCTAATAGATGATTGTTAACATCTTACTTTTAGCTCTATTACAAAAAATATATAAGGATTCTAATTTTAGTGTCCCTATGTTTCCATAAAAATAATCTCAGAAAATTAAACATGTAGAAAAATGTGTACATGTTTATTTTTCTATATTTATTTTATTATATTTATATTATACAAATTAAACTTATAATAAAAGTAAGATACATAATTAAAAAGTGAAAAATTAGAATATATAACAAATAAAAAATTTGATTTGTTCAGTCTTTGATATGTATAGAATAAAATTATTCATTATCCAATGCATCATTTTATATATTTATATTATTTAATGGCATAAAACATTCTATTTCCTTCAATCAAAATCAAAAATTCTCATTGCAACTTCTTAAGGAGAAATTCTTGTTTAGGAATAAGTTTTAATAATTTACCGAATAAATGATCATCTTTATTTCTTTTGAATTTTTTTGATGAATATATCTTTTTTTAACAGAGAATATTTAGTGAGGTAGAATCTAAGAAGAAATTGCAAAAATTTCTAATCAAGATTATATTTATATACCAGAAAATAATTAAAGAATAATCACATAGATTATTTGTTAAAAACATCTTGTAGAAAAGCCAATAAAAGAATACAAAATATACTTATTAATTCTACATATATATATATAT
>JAOUZG010027119.1:8008028-8039463 GCA_026289955.1 Argiope argentata | reverse complement strand
TATTTTAAGAAAATCATATGTGGGTATAATTTTGATGAAAACAGTTTTTTCTATAGTTTTTGTTGGTTCAATAAAATATAGGCAATTTTTTAAAATTTCTTTTACTTTCAAAATTCAGTAGATAATAAATAACTATTTTTTTTTAAATTGCAATATAATCTTGAAGCAGTTTTTATTCCTCAAATTCAGTATTAGGTCCCCCTCCCTCATGAATGAAAGCAAAATTTAATTAAACTATAAGAATAATTGAAAATAAATTTCCAAAAATATGAATATCTTGACATTGAAGAGACAAACGATTGTAAAATTTCTACCCTATCCAAAAGTGAATGTAAAAAATTACTAATTTCCACTGTTATAGACATGAAACAATTCAAGTAAAATAATATAGAGCATGAATCAATTTTTAATTATTACTAATTGTAAATATATAGTAATTATCAATACTTCACTTTCCTAGACAAAAATATAGTCTTCACGAGACTTTGGAAATTTTTAACTAACTGTATAAGTTCAAAAGACATCTAATTGCTCAAGCTTAAATATACTTACTAAAAATTATTTATAAGAGTATGAGGGAAGAAAACTAAAGAAAATTAAGAAATTCAGCTTAGATGAATTGAGATGAATCTATTCTATGTATTTATCTTTAACCAACTATTTTCAAAATTAATTTTCTCTCTGTAATATCCATTGCCATAACCAACAAAAAAGTAGGTTATCTAATTTCAAAGTTTCTTCCTAATTTATGATACTCCAAACGCAAATATTCGAGGAAATATCTGCCATTAAGTAAAAAGATATTTACAAGTCTTAGTTAATAAATAAAGAGTTTCTCGGAAATTCCTCAGTTGATTTGTTTATGACATCGTAAATTCCTTGTTATGGGTCTCTTAAAGAGTATAAAATAATGATGAATAGTCTATATGTTTCTATGCAAGCAATGAACCAAAATCTTATGGCCATGAGCTGAATATAACCTTATTAGAATTGATTAAATTTACATTCTTATAAAGCGAAATGTGGGTTCAATAACCCTGCTTACTTTCCTTTTTTAAAACAAAGAAGTGTTAAAAAACATTGTGGGCGTTATTTTTTCAAAAACACTGGAGACAAAATGTGATATTTATTCAAAAATATTTAATAAATTAATAAAATAATGTTAAATGTTATTGCCTTATTGTCATTGTTAATAATAATATTACTGTTATTGCTATCCAAACATTTTGAAAATATATTTATATTTTAATTATGTTTGATGAATTTATCATTTTAGAAGTTAGTATAAAACGAAATTGCTTAAATTGTTTCGCCAGCTTATTATTCTTCGGAAAGACCGAACGCATATATTTGAAACTTCATTATCATCCAGTGTAAAGGGAGAAAAATCCATTTATTTTATTCCACGACTTTGTGCATTAGAACTGAGAAATTGGTAAAATTCAATATAAATTACTAGTGTGTGTGTGTGTGTGTGTGCGAGCGTGCGTGTGTGTGTGTGTGTGAAAACCGCTGGAAAAATAAAATCGAGTAAAAATGTAGCAGAAAATAAAGATTTGAATTTGAAGAATTTGCTCATTCATGCTTTACATACTTGATATAAATTTTTTATTATTTATATCAAGTATAAAGTAATAAAAGAAATTTTATATTTTATTTTAAAAATGAAAATAAATTGAAATGAAAAAACATTTGTCGTTTAGATTCTTTTTTCTACTATTATTTTCAGTTTTTGTGTTTGCATTTCAAAAAAGGAAATATGCTTATGTAAATACAGGTAATTCTCTTCAACTTCATTTTTCGTTGAATTTAAAGTTATTCGATAAAAAAATGTTATTTGACGAAGAAGAAAAGGAATGTAAATTTGAAGCCTATATATATTTACATTCCGAGACATATTTTATAATTTCAAAAAGTCCGAACAAACAAAAGGATACATACAATAATTTAATCTTATGACCATTTTATCCATTCTAAAATTTCAAAAAAATGTAAAATTCTTATTTAATTTTGAAGTATGAGATTCTAAAGATATTCTGAATCTTAAGTCACATTACAGTTTTCATTTTTGCAAAAAATGGCCTACTTACGTGGATATTTGTATTTTGGATATTAATATGATGCAAATCTTTCCTTTGGAATTAAATTTCATTTCTTTTTTATTTTATATTAAACGGTGTAGTTTATCTCAAAACCAGATAATGCATCTATGTATATAGCTAATACATGATCTTAGAATAGTATTGTTGTTTATCTTTTTAATAAAGAATAAAAAAAATGTTTCCAGTATTTCAACATTCATGGTAGAACAATTCGCTATTTATAATATATTCTCACGAAGACTGAATGAAAGGAACGAATAGTTAGAAACTATTGCGTTTATTGGCACCTAGCAACTTGCTGGAAAACAGAATAAAGAACTAAGCGAAACTCAGCATTTATACCTCTGAAGAACATTCGTGAATCATCTCGCTCGAATAGTAATGCATTTTCTAGAATCATCTTGACTTTAGAGAATTATTAAGAATAATTAAAATTGAAATTCCATAATTGAATTCGGATAAAATGCACTGGCCAGGAATCAAATATGGGGCCAACGGATTCACAGTCTATTGTTTTGCCAATCGAGCTATGGGGAATTATAACAGTCAATCTTTTTGCGGAAATATTAAATTAGGTAGTACATTTTATTTCTTAAATTTTTAATTTTATTAGAAACAAATGCCTTTAATGAATTATAAAAAGGTATGCAAATAATTTAATTTCATATTTATATTTACCTTAATATTTGATTTAAAAAATCAGTGTCTCTGCTCTCCTTGAAACAGTATCGCCAGCTTTCTGCCTCTCTTTTCTGTATAAAATTGAGTGCCATGGTGACCTCGTGGTAAGATCTCGACGTGTGTCGCAGGATTGTGATCTCGTGGTAAGGTCTCGGTCTTTTGCCTTAGGGTTTGATGTTCGAAACCCAAATGCACCGAAAAACCGTCGCTTAATGGGTTCTTTTGCATGATAAATCCGTCAGTGCCAAAAGTGCACTCGTTGGTGTGGTGTGGAGAGAGGATGCCAGCTGATATTTCGTCGTCGTCATTTGACTGCTGTTCATTCGTTCTAAAGTATCTCTAGTGTTGCTTTAAAACGGAATGTTAATATAACTAAACTTAACTAAACCCAGTATCAATTACAAATCATAGGAATATCTAACAATAATACAAAATATGAGTTTCTGTCAGGGATCTTTTACTGAAGGGATCTCTTACTGAATCTATTTGGCGAATACTTAATTTAAAAACCTCTTTTTCCCACTGAATAAAAACCGAAATTTGAAACAGGATTACACTTGTTGCCAAAATATAATATATTGAATCCCATCACAAGTTTAAAGTTATTTCGTTTATGTGTTCATGTGTTTATAAGTATAAAAAATGCAGATCGAAATAGAGTCGATTCTTCCAGAGATTTTGTTCCAAATTTGATAAAATGCTATATTTTAGATACTAAATCTATGTAGAAAATTTTATCTATTCGATTTTTCTTTATGAATTTATCGAATGGAAAATATCTTGTAAATGTATTTCGTTTAAATTTTGACAGAAATTTGCAAGTTTGGTTGTTATACTAACTTTTAGACTAACTTTATATATAATATAATAACTACTAACTTTTATCTATCTAGATGAAAATGATCGCCAGTTATCGCTTTCACAGAAAGGCAGTTACAATGATAAAAATATTATTTCTGAACTCGTAAAGGTTTGGAACCAGGAAATTCGTCAGATTCTCCAGTTGGAATTTTTCAACGGCTATCATTTTTCTCTCCATTTTGTAAGAGAAAATGTGGGATTTATTTGTAATTTTTATTAGAATTGTCTTTATTTTTATTAGTTTTTTTCGTGCTCTTTTTTATTTGTTTTTGTTGTTGTTGCCTATGTGTTCTTTTATTATGACTTAAATATGTCATTGTATGTGTCAACCAACTTAATGTTCAATTTATATTATATATTTGGCAATGGCTGTTATGTTATCAGTAGGAATATTCTGGAAGGAATATTCTGATGCAACCGTTTTTGTCAAACTTTTTTTCTGAAATGGATTTAAAACATTCTAGAAGCTTATTAATTTGATCTGTAACGATCAGAAAGCAAATACTATTTACTTTATCTTATGACTCTAAAAAAAAGTTGATCAGTCCAAGAATTTGCTGCTTGATATCCGAAAGTACAAATAATTTTCATGTTAGTTCAATCTTATTCAGGAGACTGCATTTACTGTTAACACAACCTGGTGATCTTCTTTAGCTATTGAGCTTATATCCAATATAGTATATGATAAATTAATACATGAAATACGAATTAAAAATGAGAATGTAAACATAATATTTCGACATATAACTTTTACAAAAACAGTCCAAGAATTTGCTTTAATGTTTGGAAGCTCGAAAATTTTACTGTCAGTTCTCTCTAGTAATCTGATTTCGATATTAGTTCGTTGCCGAATTTATTGTATACATAATGATTAGATAATATATCAAATAACCGACGAAATGCTCTATCTAGAATTCTATCTAAAACGGAACTTGGTGAATATACCATGAAATTATATAAGTAAATTTCATTAGAAACTTTATATTTACCAATATACTATACATCATTTTGTATTATTATTCAAAACCTTAAAACTTACTTTATAAAAGCTAGTTTGATGTTAATAATTTCCTTTTGGTTCCTTTTTTAAAACAGAAGATTATTGTGCCTTAAAATTATATAACTGCACTGCATAAATTTATTAAATTATTAACGAAACATAATCCTATTTGCGTATAGTCTTTATGAAAAGACATATCCGAAGAAAGCAAAGGCATCAATAATTAAGTAGTTGCCTAAATAATTCTTTAAATATAAGTTACATAATTCTAAAGAGGCTTTACTATGACAAACTATACACCCTAACTAGTATTATAAGATACAACAGCAACTTGTTATAAATGGTGAATATTTTATGAAATGGTGAATTCGTGCTTGTTAGAAAGGTGTTCCATTTAGTTAAGAATCATTGAGCTCATTTATTTGCTTGATAGTTATCTATTAATAGCTAAATGAATGTGAATAGTACTTTTTTTATTATTCTAATTATTTATCGTGAAATCTAGCTCCTTAATAGAGTACATTTTCTTCAATTGGTGCCTAATAATATCTTAGACAATGAATCCTTATCTTTGGGTTTATAGAAAATTGAATCAAATTAAACCAACTACCTCAGATAAAAGAATTAATGTTATTCTAGCTGAAATTATTGATAAGCATAACTATAGTAAACTGAAGTAATGATTTTAATATTAAAATTGTTTTTAAACTGATTGTAATTTGATTTAATGTGATCAAAATATTTCATTGTTATGCAAATGGAAAAGATTTGTTGAAGGTTTGCGATTTAATGTAATTCTTTTGTTTTATATAAAAAAAACTTACACTGTGTGCTATAACATTTTAAAAATTCTTTTTTTAAAAGAAATTCATAATTTATTCATAATATTTTGTTATTCTACTTTTTTTTATTTTCTTGTATTTATCTACAGAGAAATTGTTGTAATCTTCGAGAAACTCAAATTCAAGATTTTCATGAATCTCACGTTTTAAAATTACATAATCTCGAAAAACATACTTTTTTCTATCTGTCTGTCTATGCCTGTCAGTCTGGGGGTAAAGATAATTTAGAAACGCTTTAAGTTAGATTAAGGGTGCAATGGACGTTGAAACCAAAATTTCTCAATTTTTGAGGTATTGTATTGAAATTTTTATGGTAAATGCATTTTATCAATCTAATGCATCAATAAAATATTAATAATATTAATAACTTTTTAATTTTGTTGGAAAAAATTTTAAAAAATGAAAATATTGTAGAATTTCAAATTGTTCAATGCGCATAAAAATAGAACATAAATGAACTATTTCAGTGTTTTCAGATACATTTTTTTTAATTCTACAAAATATTTTGCATGTTTAAATTAATTCAAAATATGATTTTTCTTTTAAAACTTGGCATTATTGCCTTTGTTTGAAATTTTTTTAAAAAAATCAATGCAATAATATTACTTGTGGTCTTCAATAAAAAATATAAACCACATAACTTATCTTAAAATGCAAAATTATATTATCATATGTTCATACAGCATAAGATAAAAGTTTCAGAGTTGTAACTAAAAATAAAATGCGCATGGAGTATTTGAAAATTTGGACAGCATCATAAAATTTCATTTTGAGAAAAAGCTAAAAATACATTTCAATGGTTCCTACAGACCAGAAACATAATTGAAACAACTTAAATATGTTAAACATTTGTGTTTATTGTTGTCCACTTCAAAGATTTTTTTTCTGTAAGTTCCCTTTAAGTTCCTCCCTAAATGCAGAACTAAATTCTTTACCATATCTATCACAGGATAGACACATTTTTGAATAATAAACTAAAAGACTTGCTTAAAGGATTTGAAGAAATTTTCCTGAAATTCATGAGAAAGAATACTAAAGTGTTTGCACAGAACAATGTAACTATTATACACAATTTTAAGATGATGAATTCAATATTTCAGGTTTATTGCATTTGATAGAAACTTCCAAAATGTCATTAGAATTGTTTGGTTTGGAATCAAAGGATTTCTTTGTCCATCATATCTTAGCATTTTCAAACTTCGTCTGCTTTTATTTGGACGACCTATTAGGCTTTCGGAAGTGAAAACTGATTAAATTCTTTTCAAAATAAAATTTAGAAAAAAATAGAATTAAAAATAGAATAAATTTCAATTTTAACCTTGAATAGAACAGTTCGAATATGAAATGCATGACAAACAAATAAACAAACCAAAAGAAACAATAACAGAAAGAAAAAGTAGAAGTTTTTAACATCTGCCAAAGCAAAAACAACAGCAGAAAGTCAGAATTAAAAATAAGATCCACTAAAGCGCTTGGAGGAAAACGAAACTTTTTTACAGCAGCTGTCCAAATGAAAACAAATGGGCGTGACATCCTAATAACAATAACAAAACGCTGATATTGAGGAAACGAATTAAGATATAAAAAAAAATTCTAAACGATAGCTTACAGTTTAAATATACATAAAAGATCAAAATAAAAATACCGCAAATTTCATCGATTTTTTGCATTTTTCTCTTCTATTGTACCCTTAAGAAACATTCTATGAAATTTGTAGACTTCTGTCTACGATCTATTCAGAGATAGACTATATGTCTAATTGTTTGAATTTGAACTTATAGAATAACCACAAAATAAAAAAAAGTTATATAAATTTCTAAAATTCAGCTCATAGATTTAACATGTAAAGTATAGATACTTAATCAAAATTTGAATCAAATCTAATGAGGAGTTGGCCGTCTGTCGGTCTGAACTTTAAGAAATATGTAAACGCAATGACTTAAAAACGCAGTGACTTAAATATTTCAAATTTAAAGTTTCATTTTCGTGTGTTCAAGTCTAGTTTTGTGTCATATATTTGTCCAATCGGTTAGAAAAAAAGTGCCCGGAGCAATAATTTTAATTTAGAGTTTTATTAGCCTTATACCAGGGACTTATCCTCAAGTATCACACGATAAATTCAATAAAAATGAGAAATTATCAAATTAATATATCCTGTTTACTGGATCATTTAAGCTGGAAAGTAATAATAAACGTAATAATAGTAGAAATAATTTTTCCCCGCTATCAATTCTCAAATATAAATCCCTACTGTAATATCTTGTTTGATGGAATGCCGTGTCTTTTGTAAATTTCAGAAAAATCTATTCATTCGCATTCCAAATTATTGTTACGTTTTTAGCGTAGCGGACTCCGATTGAATGGACTTTATTTGAGGACAGCACAAACAAATTTATTTACAGCTATTTACAGTTATGTACAGGATGACTTGAGAAAGGAAAACTTCAGATAAACACAATCCAGCAGTCAACAATCACTTACAGCGTAAATAAAAGCCTTACGCCCAATAAACACAGACTGCAAAACTGCTATCGTATAGCACAGCAAACAGTAAATCACAGCGAGCTCAATAAAACAACGTTAACAACAAACGTAAACACAGCTAATAACAAGCGATAAAATTAATCCGCTAGCCCTGCGAGAGGCTTCTCTTCCGAGAGGAAACTACCGAACCTATGGCAATGTGCCCCTTCTATAGCCAAGAGAGCGAGCGCCCCCAAACACGATGGCTTCGTGAACGATTCCAGCGGCCACGACAATATTTGAATCGCCAAACCAACTCAACTGGCGCAAAGCTCCTCGTTAAACGTCGCAAACTTCGGTGCATATTCGCGGTGCCCATCCGCTTGTAACAATATAATTTTACCTTCCCTTCAGAGATTTATAGTTAACACTACATGTATTGGTATATTTTGAGCTCCGAAAAAGAAACCATATTCAAAAGCACCTTAGAGGGCACCGAGTTTAACAGATATTATTATTTGAAATAGTACCTATTCTCTTCTCAAATTTTCAAGAAAAATAAACAATATGGGCTTGTCATTTAATGCAATCTGCCAATTCATATTTTATCACAGACAATAAACGGGTTGATATTTTATAAAAAAAGTAGGAAATAACTAACAAAGGGCCATTTGAGATATTTCGAGAAAATGGAATGAATTTTCATCAAAAAGAAAAGAATGAAAACAATGTGCAATGAAGTTGCAAAAGGAATGAATGTATTTAAATTTCTTGCATTCCAATAAATTTTTCATTTAAAGAAAATTAAATTTGCAGCATTTGCATATTTCTGCACTTTCAAATAATTAATTTTTGTATTATTTATTTTGATACATTATAAAATTAAAAACATTTATAATAATTTCATCGCACCTAATATTATTTTTTAATACTACTTAATGGAAATGTATAGAAAACCCATTAGAAAAGTTACATAAATTCACTCCTCTAAATTAATGAAAATATACAATGAAAATTAAAATCAACTTTACCTGCTAATCTTTACAGGCCAATAAACATTTGATGGTTGGTGGGGAAATGAAATGCTTTGTTTATTATGGTATATGAAAACGCTGACTAGGGGAATAATAACAATGACAAGCATTAAATTGGCGTATAAATGTGCAGTGTCTAATAATAAAAAATGAACATGCCAAGTAAACCCAATAAGAAATAACTGAAGAAAAGCAATTGAGATTACATGAGCCAAAAAAACAAACAAACTATAAAGTTATTAAGACAGAACAGGAAAAAAAAATTTTATATAGAAGAGCCAAATATAGAATTCATCTCTATCTATAGTGAAACTTCAAAATATTGTTCTTAAAACACAAAACACCTAAATTAATAATAATAAAATAAAGATAACCCTTAAAACAAGTTTTTCTTCTTTACTGCATCTGAATGACTGTATATGCAGGAATGTATGATTTACCCTACTATGTTGGTTTCCAAAAAAAAATATTTTTCAAGCAATAAAGGTTTTTTTTTAAATTAGCACTTCTTATCTTAACAGTTATATATGAATAAAAATGTACAGATCTTAATTAAAATAAAATACTTTTAATTAACGTAAAATTATTTATATTTTTATTTTAACTGTGTACTAAAAATTATGTAAGTTTCTACGTATGTTTTTCAATGAAAGTGAAAGGAAGTGTAATGCTCCGTAAAAAAGGTGATTGGTGAGATTTATAAGCTTCCTGTCAAACAAATATCAAACACATTAATTTTAAATAATTTCTAATGAGTTTCTCAAATGCCTTCATAATCGAATTTTCACTCTAAAGTGTATATTAAATCCCATTATTTAAACAGTAGAAATTCAAAGAATCTCCGTCTATCACTTTATCATTTTTTGGAAGGAAATGTATGAAAAACATGTGTAAACCATTATTTATTGAAATACACATTTCCATGTACCATACTTCACATGAAACAATAATATAGCACAGTTTTTAAATAGCTAAGCTAAGAGAGAGAAAAAGTAATGCAATAACTATATAAGCATTATCATTTTTCTGCTTGAAAAAGTTTATAATTCTGCAAAATCCAAACTTATTTTTAAAGACAAATATTAAAGTTATAGCTTGTGGCAAAAAAATCATTAAAAAAAACCCCACAAAACAATTTTATAAAAAATAGGCAAGTATTCCGCCACAAGGAAAATAAGACGGGATTTTCAAGAGGAGAAAATGGATTAAACTGAAACATGAAGTGGCATGAAAACAAAATTCATCCGACTTTTGAGAGAATACAAATTTCTTTACGTCTGCAATAAATTACCTTTGCTATTTCTTTCCCATGTCTGGTTTGAACCGCCTCCAGTTACCAGTCCCTGTACATCATGCTTCCCTGTCACAGTAGGAAGTTTCAAGGTGTAAAAGACAACTCCGAGTGTGGATGATTTTATTTCATTTCACTTCGAAAGTAGATAGAGTAGAAAGTAGCAAGAAGTGAGGAATAAAGGTTTTCATGTTCCCCTAAGAATCAAAAGGAGTGTACATAGTATTCCGCAGAACTCCTTGATTTTGTTTAGCATTTCCTGATATTCTTCTTTTCGCTGTCATTGCTGTTCAGTGAATAATAGATGATGGGTGTATATTTTATAAAAGTTTTCTCAGCAAAGGCTGTTGTTGACATATGGACATATGTTGCTATATTCAGAATAAAAAACAATATAGCATATCCCACCCATGATTCTTTCCTGTCAAAAGTCATTATTCTTTACTTACTTTGTATTCCTTTATAAATTTGTATTATATTTTTGATCCTTAGATTCTGGATTCTTCTTCGAAATATAAGGAAATGAAATGTCACATAAATTTGTCAGTTGACTGGAAAATTTACTTGTTAATTTTCTGGAAACGTAGTAATAAAATTTTTAGAAGTGCATTTGTTTGAAGATAATTTTTGGCTTCTTGGAATGCATTTGAACATTTGATATTTCTCCCAATTGTTTTGTAATTCTCTCAAACGAAACATGAGTATCTCATTCATAATATTGAGTAAAAATTTGGTTTCTCTACTTACATTGTGTACCCTTTATTTATTATATTTAAGATACACAAAATTTCTCAATAATTTATAATACATTATTTTGTATCATCTGAATGATGTTTTATATCTATTTCTATATTAAGTTTGAAATCAGTGTTTTGGGAAATGTTCTATCGCTCAAACATTCGATCCTTTTATGTTAAATTATTTGTTAGCAAGTGCAAGGAAACTCAATATTTTTGAGCAGTTATAAAATATTAAAACCATGCATATTTACATTTGTGAATTAATTATCAGTAAAAATGAAAACGGCGCCTTAATTCTATTTTCATAAAACTGCAGCTAGCTAAAGAATTAAATAAGACTGGAGATGTAATTAAAACTTCCATATATGACTCCTAAGTAATCAAAACTTAAATCAATTATATTTAAATGTTATAAACGTTTATAAACTTAATGAAGCCAATTTATTTTTATTAATTATACCGACTGATAGATATTCGAAACTAAGTTATAATTAAAAAAATGAAGAACATTTCCACTCCTCCCTGCTCAAAAACTGGTCTGATTACAATTTTCTTTATATATAAGCGCCCATAAATATATTTTCATTGGTCGCCTTTCTTCTATTAGAAATTTCTTTTAGAAAAATTATATTATCTTACTATTTATATAGATAAAATCATAGTCGTAGTTCCATAGCCACTTTCTCAGCACTCATTTCACATTTTAAAATTTCTTTTTAAAGTTTATTACATCCAGATATATCATCAATTGATTCCAAAGTCTAAAAACTTTTTAAAATTAATTTCTGGGATATTTCTTCATTGTACATACTCTATGAAAGAAATGAAATGTCTTTAAGCTCCATTTCTTATAGATTTCACAATTTTTATTTCATTGAAAAATCAAAACATTACACGTAATTACTGAACATATTGCAAAATTAAATCAGAACACAGATTTTAGTACCAAAGCGTTGATAAATTTCACCAATTTTATTCTCCAAACAATTTTTAACTTGTGTTTATTTCAAAACTTTTGAAAATTATCATTGTTTTGTGTGGAAGCTTAATTTAAAATTATTCTTCTATTTGATGGGAATCATCGAACAATATGATATTAGTTAAAAAAGGTGTTTGAAATCACGTTTGAGGACTATTTTTTAAGTTGAATTGAAACATATTTTTTTAAAAAATAATATGTTTCATTTTCCTACGAATTTTAATTATAAGATTAGAATGAATTAAGAATAACCTTAAATGTTGACATTCAATTTTGTGATTGTGCAAATAATGGTTATATACTAATTATCTCCTCTAATACACTAAGCTACATTATTGTTAAATTAATACTATTGACATAATATGTGAGAAACTGGCTGCGGAAAACAGGATGTTAGTTTAAATATATACTATAAAAATAATTAATATTTTTTGCACACTCTAATAGAATATAGTTTCTATAATTTTATTATAGTGCGTTCATACTATATAAAAATGAATTCATTTATTTTCTTACAAAAAAAACTGATTTTATTATAAGTTATAATTTTTCTGTTGAAAAAAAAAATGAAAACACATTCAAAATTTTATTTATGTATTTATTTTTGAAATACGTAGCAGTTAACTACATATAAAGCAATCTACACGCTTCGGGAAGATGAGCAGAAATTTATGGATCAAAATGTGTTAAAAAATATCCAAAATCTGCAAGCAAATATTCTTTCCTTTTTAGTTCACATTTCAAACCTTTATTTCTGCAATCCTTCCAAATTCGAATATAGAATGAGTGCCAAACATGCATATGCAGATTCGTTCTCGTCTTCACTGCCGAGGATAGGATCAATGATCGAAAAAGATCACCTCGGAGAAAAAAGATCCAGGAGTCTTCAGAAGAAAGAAATTTGGAGCGCGCATATATCACTTTGAGGTGAAATTTTACTCTTTATATTTCAGGCCGTTCACATTTGTAAGAAAATAAATTAAGTAAATTTTTCTCACTTCAGCAATCACAAAGCTTTTTTACACTTATATTGGAACTCCATACACTTAATTCGGATGCTTCATCACGGTTTCGAAGCTGAGTTAAGTTTAGAGCATTGCAGAAAGTTGTGAAAATATTTAAATAAATATAAACTAGGAAAAAATATTTTTGTGTATATATAAGTTTTTCGTATATGTAAGTTAAATTAAATACTTGGCTAAATATAACTTTCCTATTTTCGCTAGTTCCATTATTTTCAATTTATAAAATAAAAAGTACAATTAATTGATTTACAGTTTCTGATTATGTATTTTCTCTATTTTTATTCTTTCACTTTGATTGTTTCCTTAAATATAGGTTTTGAAATTATACTTAACATTACACGATATGAATTGCCCTATTTTGCTATTTATAACAGTTTGTATGTAACATTTATAATAAAGAAACATGTCTGTTCACATATTGCAGAATATTTATGGAAATAAATATTAATAATAAACGAAATGGATTTTTTTATTTTGTTCATATCTGTAATTAATATTAACGGCTTGACTAAATGTGACTTTCATTTTTTTATCTTCTTTTCACTATTTGCAATTTATTAAAAAACTGTAGTAGCAAATAAATTACGAATTCTATATATATCATATTTTATTTTTGTTTTCTTCAAATTTTATTACTTTTATTTTGTTCTTTGTTTAAAACCTCTTTTTGAAATTCTGCATTTGGCAGGATCCAAAACAGTATTAAATATGAATTGTGAGAATTTGCTGCAAATAACAAAGTTGCATGTCTGTTTCTTTTTTGTTTTGACACATTACAGTTCAAAACAGGAGCTTTAATGCTATCAAATTTGGCCCACTTTCTTTAAACGGTTGAATTGCTTTCATTTTATTGAATAATTTAAATTGATAACATATTTGAAGGAATTTTGCTTTTTTACATTTCAAAATTTTATAATATTTAATGACGGACATAATTTTTTTCTGCCTAAAAACATAAATTATGTATTTATTGGTAACGAACTTAGCTATAGTGAACACATTCCCAGAATTTTAACTATTTCAAAAATCTATTCGTTACATAACTTTTCTTTAACCTCAAACTATCTACTCCAACATGCCGGAATGCACACGGAAAAAATCTGAATAATGGACAACACTTGTGGAAATTTTGTTCGGATCCTAAGAGCCATTACCAGCCACGGTGCAACGTTTCCTTTCAAAAGTAGTGTTACCATTGATGGTAGGAGCTAGAGCTTCAACTTTTATGTGTAAACACCAGGATAGCGAAAAGCAACTACCATGCCGAAAGTCGAGGAATAAGCGTTTGTTAAAGTTAGTTAATATAAGAATTCAGAAAGGAAAAAATCAAATATAATAGACAGATTATGCAATTTAAAATTAGGTATGTGCTTGAAAGTAATTTATTTCAGGAAATATGAACTGCAAAATAAAATTAAAATAAATAAGGCTAACCTATATTGTTTATAAATGTGCTGGTAAATAAAGGTAATTAATATGTCGGATCAGGAGTTAAAGGTTAAAATCGTTTTTATGTTAATTATTATTCGTGGAAAACAATTGAAAATTTAAATGTCTTTAAAAAAACTTGAATGGATAGCGAAAATTTCCTTAACGAAAACATAAAAAAGAGCTCTTAACAAGAAAGTCCTATTAGGCAGAAACTTCATGCCAGGCATCTGGAAACAGTTTAATATTGCTTTTCTGCAATGATAATATAATAAATTAAAGGAAACATTTATAAATATTCTTAATGAATACTGAATATATGCCAGGTTAATCGAGTCTGATATTGACTGAAATCTTTGCAACCATTTGGCGACTCACGTCAAACATAGAGGAAAAAATCCTTCAAAATTCCTTCTCAAAGATACAAGAATCATGTCTATATTTATATTAGAAGAGAGATTTAATTGTTATTCCCTGAAATTTCTATACGCTTTATCGATCAGTATATTAGCAGATGTACTCAGACGAACATGGATTTTCTTTATAAAATATGGATCTCTGTATGAACCTTTTTAATATGTGCGTTAGGAGTTGTTGCTCTAGGTTTTCTCATTTAAATAATGAATTTCTAATATGTTATTCAGCATTCTCGTTTTTTCTGTATTTTTCTAGTTGCGCTTTAATTTTTCTTATAGCATTTTTCGTTTAGAAATCATTTTTATTGCCGTCCATGTATTCGGCTTCTCTGACATTTTTATTTTCACAATACTACTAGATGCATAATCAATTAGTATGTGTACCTGTGTAAACTTTTATTATTAATTTTATGTTTTGCAAAAATAAAATTAAAAGAAAATGAAATCAATTGTCAGAAAAACTTAAACAGGTTTCAAATAATCATGAAACTTTTCTCTCTCTTTCTCTCTGTACACACACACACACACACACACACACACACACACACACACACACACACACACACACACACACACACACACACACACACACACACACACACACACACATATATATATATATATATATATATATATATAAAAATTTCTATTTTTTAAAACTTTTATTTTTTTATTTCTCTTGCTGGCAACCAAAATTTTAAAGCACAACCGATGTAGCGATAAAACAATAGCTATGATATCATAGTTCTACGTCTACCGTTCTAAAACTCATCTGCTGTCAAAGATGCATACGCAATAAAAAAAGCTGGTCAACCTTTTAACAAAGCATTTACTTTCAAAGAATCATGCATAATAATAATGCATCATTGGTAAAAATATATGCTATTAAAAGATGCTGATTAATATTGACGTTTACGCTTTATACAGACTTTTGGCTTTATACGCCATTCCGAGCATCAATAGTTATTTGCCTTGAATTATTCCAAACTCTATAACGATAATAAAATATCATGTTCTCACATGATAAAAGGAATAAAGATTTTTTTAAAGGGGTATCGACATCATATATTCTAAGCTTACGTTTCTTCCAGGTATATCAATCAAATATAAATTAAATTAAATGCACATATGAAGTAATATCATAAGCCTTAAAAACCAAATGAAGAGTCCTTGAAGAGTAATAATTTGTTTTTAACCACACAAATTTTATAAAAATGTTATGAAATTAATAAAATTAATCTTGAAACATAATCGAAAGAAAAAAAATCGATTATCATTTTTTAACAATATTTATGTATTCAATCTTGATCGCCAATGAAAGTAAAAACACACAAAAAAACTTTATGTCTGATATAAATTATTCGTAATGTTCCTCTTCTATATCTGGCACGAACGTTCGGAAACTATATTTGAATGTGTTTTATGCTCTACAACCAAACTCTTAGAAGAAAAAGACAATACAGAGAAATTCTTTTTTTCTCCTTTGAGTCTTCAATTGAAGAAAGAAAAACAGTTTTTCTTGAGAGTCGCGTGATTTTTTTAACGTTTTCGTGGATTTTTCTCTTTTCTGTTATCCTTGTGGAGTGAATAAACGGATGTTTGGTTTTTTTTTAAAAGTATCTTGGAGAGATTGTTGGTGACATCTCGTCAAACGTAGCTAAATTCAGATTGAAAAATCGAATATTATGCTATTGTCTTGTTTTAGCTCAAAAAATTATATTTATTCGTCGGTTGTTTTTTTTTAACTTCCGGGTTCTTTCAACACATTACTCTGTTTTAATGAAATAATATGTCAGAAAAATATGTCTAATATAAAAGGAAATAATTTATTTGATGTCTTGAAACATGTCAAGAAGAATGTATGAATATATATTTTTGCTTCGGTAATTTATCTTCTTCAAGAAAGAAATTTCTATTTGAGGATATATGAAAACAGTTTTAATTATTTCTGTTTGGCAATGAACTCAAAATATGGACTCGCAACGGGAAAATATTACAGAAATAAAATATTTTTAGCGTTAAATTTATTAAAAAATATGAATGAAGACAATACTCGCTTGTAAAAGATTTCTTATTTTATTACATTTTTTTTTTCAATTTCTACTTAATTCTGAATCAATTTCTATTTAAATCTGAGATATGCAATTCCGTACTTTTAGTGTAATGAAATACTGACAATTTTATTCAAATTTACTATTACTGGATACACCAAAATGGAATAGATTTAGATAAAACCCCTGATTTTTTTAACTCCGAAAATATTAAAATAGTCTACCTTTGTGCTCTTAAAGAATGCAAAAATATTCATACACTAAACATAGAGTATGAACAATCATTAACAAATAATTAACTTGTTATAGAGAATATTTTGTTTAATACAAAAAGTGATGAACATTCATGTCCATAAATTAAGGATAATTTAGAGTCAAGTGGGAATCAAACTCTAAAATAAAAATATGAAATATGAAATCAAAATGACTAAAAACTTCTTCAGAAATTATATTAAAATTGCGGGAAACCACTAGATGACACCGATAGTAAGTACCTAAAGTGTAAGATAGTGATGTATACGGAATGCAGGCAAAGAAGCGAACTTGTTCACAAGCACTCTATAAAAATTTCAATAAACACATAGGTATGTCACAAAGGATGTATTTGTATGATTTTTAATTGATAGAATTATCGACAGTCTAGAATATTGGCGTACTCAGGTTTAGATTTCAGTCTGATTTTCGGATTGCCATATGGAAAGAGTTAGATACAAGATACCACCAAAAGAACCTCTTGGAACGTCACCTTTACGGTGGTATATGATTGTTTGTTTGGGGAGAAAATATTCTGAGTTCCAGAACTGGCTCGCATGTTGAAATTGGTACCGTAACGTGCCAAATCTATCGAGACATTATTCTTGAACAACATATACGTTTGTTTTTGGGCAACATGGGCACATAATTCATATTTAGAGATGACAACATCTCTCCTTACCATGCAAACATCGTAAAAAATGTCTTCAATCGAAGGACATTACCCGTATGGACTGCCCATCATTCTCACTGGACTTGAATCCACTAGAGCATGTATGGGACAATACTGAACAACAAGCTGTAGCCCTTCAACCACCTCTTACATATCTACCGGGAGTTCTTTGAGCATTGCTCGATGTATGGTGTAATACTTCTCAAGAATAGATGGATAATTTGATCTTCAGCAAACTTAGGCTTTGTGAGAATATTATGGCATCGTCTGGGAGACATTCGATGTATTCCGATTCCCCTTCCGACTCAATTGAAATCACCGTTCAATTCTGCTCAATTCACCTGCAGCTGGAACTTCTGGTCATTTATAGCTCCCTGGAGGTGGCTCGACAACCCTATAGGCCATTTAGAACGCCTCTCAAACTCTGTCTTAGGGATAGTGAAAATTCTCGATTTGTCTAGAATTATTCATTTTGTCGCCCAAATCAGCCAATTCAGCAAAATGTCACCAAAGTTGTGAAAAACCCTGACATCATTAAAGCGACACCAGTTCAGCTCGCAATAGGGCTGATCATAAAATGGTTTTTATTAAGATGACGCTATTAATGCTGGGTCGCAAAATTACATGTTTTTAAGAATGTATAATTTTATTAATACGATATATGTTATGTTTGTGCTCAAGGGATATTTAATTTGCTCTATTCATATAAATTATTATTAAAATTGTTATAAATAAATTATATAATGGGTATCACATAAATTATAAAAGAATAATAAATATAAATCTTTATAAAAAATTATAATTATAAAGACATAATTTATCTTTATTCCTATACAAAATTGTGATAAATTCAGTAATAGTTTGAAAAATAGTTAAAAAAATTTGTGAGACAAAAGAAAAGGTTGAATAACTAACTAACAGCATAATTTAGCATATCCTATAAAGTTGGAAAAAATAAGAATATATTTTTGTAAAATTCTATTTATATAAAGTCAGATTTTCTTCATTTGTATTACAAATATATCTGTATTTTTAAGGAAGGAATTTTTTTATTTTATTGCTTTACAAAATATATATTTACATAAAATTTTATTAAAAATCCTATTATTTTATAAAAGTAGATAATACAATTTTCTGGAAGGTTCCTTATAAATGTTTTATGAATTGACTGAACTAAATTGATTAACAACATGAAATGAAAATTAAAAGCAAATTATTCTTACATTTATTTCATGGTTTCTACATGTCAACAAAATTTTGAGAGCCGGATTGAAACTATTATTCAACATTTTTTAATAAGAGACTTAATTTTAGGACATTTTAATTTTTTATGATACATAAGGAATTTATCTTTTATTAAAATAACATTTTTGAAGAATGAATATGCTTTGAATTACTTCTTGAACCGTAAAATTTTAGTATTGGAAATAATACTTTTAAATGCCCCCTTTTTTCGGTAAAAATAATAACGTATTTAATCGTATCAAAAGGTGTAGTTTTAAAATTACTTATAAGAATGTAAAGTAATTTTAAATATTAAAGTACTTTTTAAAAAAATTAAAAAATGCGTAAAAAATTATATTAAAATAGCTGTGTAAACAAATTGTGAGCAACAACGACATTTTCATGACCAAACAACAGTTTTATATTCACAAATTTAACTTCTTAAAATTCAGAACTTCTTAAAAAGTATCATTGCTTTTCTTTTCAGATCTAAAAAAAGAACGAAAATTAGAATGTATTTCATGTATGTAATTATTCTTGTATGTAGAATGCTTCAACTGTCATTTCAATATTAATATGTCCAATTTCATTCTTTTTCCATTTCATATATATTGTATTAAAATATTTTTGATAATATAAAGCAAATTTCTGATAAATTGAAAAAATCGTGCAAACTTCCTCTTTAATATTTCCAGTCTTCATATAATTCTCCACTGATTCTCATTTTCGCAGTGTATTTATGTGAATATTGTATAAATGACTTAAATATAATTATAATATTAATTTTTCGAGTAGCTAAGCTATCAAGAGAAAAAGTATTGCAAAAGGTAAAAAAGATAATTTATTTATTTCTTTGATAATATAATTCTGCTAAACAGAAGTTTACAGGGAAAATGAAGTAATACATATAGAGCTTACGGAAACGAAATCATATGACAAAAATGATTAAAAAAAAGCATTCAAATTTACCAATGCAAAGAAGAGAAAGCAGAATTATTTACAAAGGGAAAAAAGATTCAACTCAAACATGAAGTGACATGAAGACACAATTCATTCGACATTTGAAAGTATGTCTTTACATCTGCAATAAATTATGCTTGATATTTCTTTTCCATGTCTGGCATAAACCACCGTTAGTTACGTCTGTCTGTACATCATGCTTCCATGTCGCAGTGAAAAGCTGAAGGGAGAAACAGACAATTCCGTGCATTGATCCATTTTTATTTTATTTCACTTCGAAAGTAGATAGAGTAGAAAGTAGAAAGAAGAAGTACAGAAGGAAAGTTTTCATGCCCCCCTAAGAATCAAAGAAGGTGCACATATTATTCTAAAGAATCACTTGATTTTGTTTCACAGTTCCTTCGATTCCCCTTCTGCTTGTCATTGCTGTTCAGTGAATAACGAATGATGGGTTTATAAAAGTTTTCAGCCTCGGAGATTGTTGCTGTCATTTCCTCATATGCTTTTATATTCAGAGTAACAAAACAATATGGCATGCCCCACACAAGATTCTTACCTGTATTTAGGATGTATTGCTTTATGAGTTTGCATCATATTTTTCATGCCTCACCTGTGAATTTTTAGTAGAAATCTGGGGAAATGAAATATCACATAAATCTGAAAGTTACCTAGACAATTTTTTTGTTGGCTGTCTTGAATCATAGTAATATAATTTATACAAACACATTTGTTTGAAGAGAATTTTCAGTTTCTTGGAATATATTTGAAGATAAACTGTATATTTCTTTTAATTTTTATTGATTGATATTTTAAAATGAGGCTCTCATTCGTAATATGGAGTAAAAATTTGAATACATTAATTTTGCAATCATGTCAATTCAAGTATCAACATGCATTATCCTAATCTCTATTTGTTTCCATGAACATAATTATTTCCATTATTAATATTACATACCATGTACTTTGTTATATTTATAAATTACACTATTAATATATATAAATTTCACTATTATGTTATAATTTTTCAATATTATATTGTTTTATTTATAACAAATTTCATATCTTCTATTTCTATAACTAGTTTTCAGTTATTGTTTAGGAAAATGTTTTATCAATAGAAATTTGAAATACGAGGTCATTTAGTTATTTTATTATTAAGTACTATTTACAGTAAAATTCTATACTTTCAAAAAAGTTACAAAATATTAAAACCATTTCTATTTATTTTTAAGAAATATTTATCGATAAAAACAAAAATCTATTCTTTTTTATTTCTGTTCATAAAACTATGACTTTCTAAACATAGGTTAATTAATAAAACTTCTATTTATGATGTCTATATATCTTTAATTTTTAATAATTGTTTTCTAAATGTTACCAAAATTGCTTATTTCTGGGTTTAAATGCCGAGTTCCAGAAAATTCTTTTTTTTTTGCCAATATCGCTTGATTGACTATTGGAAATAAATTACAGCTATAGGCATTTAAAATAAAGTCAATAATTTATAGTTATATCGATATATATACACAGGGTGTTTCAGTGAGCCGTTTCAGAACTTCTAAGAGGGGTAGGGAACATCCTGACAACTCGAAATCATATAGCAATGTGGGATCCTGAAGCGGCGTTGTACACAGAAGCACTATAAAAAAAGAGACCGTAAATGTGAAATCGTTTAAATAATACCTGAAAAGAAGCAAACGGTACATGGGTTAAAGTAAGTATTCGAAGTTTCTTCACGAGGTACAATACACGACTCATATCTCCGACGCATGGACATCCGACATTCTGGAATACTCCAGGCACATCTCGAATCTCTCCGGCAGCTTCTGCGATTCTTGCAATGAGCTCCTCAGCAGTGTCAACAGGGGGTCATTAATTAGCGATTTCAAATGACCCCAGAGATAAAAATAAAGACATGATAAGTCGGGTGACCGAGCAGGCCAATGCACGAGACCCCCACGTTCCATACACCGTTGACCGAATGTGACATCTTGGAAGTTACGAACAACTCCGCTATAATGGACCGGGGCTCCATCGTGTTGGAACCACATTGTCTGTTGCGTCGATGCAGAAATATGTTCATCTCTCAAAAGCTGTGGCAATACTTGCAGCAGAAAGAGCAAGTACATACGTCTGGTTAGACGAACCGGCAACAGGTAAGGCCCGATGAGATGATCTCCCTCAATACCGGCCCATACATTGACCGAAAATCGATTCCGTGCTGCACGACGTCGTATTGAATGTATGTTTTTGACCGCCCAGATATGATCGTATGCGTGTTGAAAATTCATTCTCTTGTAAATGATGCTTCATCGGAAAACAACACGTCACCAGGAAAGTGGGATTGGTAGCACATTTTCCCAGGTTCCGCTGTGCGAAAGCAATACGAGATACATAATCCTCCGGTTTCTGTGTCTAGACACGCTTCACTTGAAACGGATGCCTGTCTTTTGCTCGGAGAATTCTCCAGATGCTGCAAAGGGAAATCCCGACCACACTTTGGGACTGCATTTGCTACACTTCGAGTACTCGTTCTTGGATTCCCTTGTACGTGATGCAGCACATTCTGTTCGGCGTGTGCAATCCGTGTTGCTCTTCCCCTGTCCCTGTGAGCTCTTTCTAATGAGCCTGTCTCAGCTAACCTCTGGTGCAGTCTTGCAAAGAAATTATGACTGGGAATACACCTTGTCGGATATCATTCCACGTACAAACGCTGTGCGGCTGGCCCACTACAATGTGCCTCCCTGTACGCCAAATGCATATCGGCTAACTCTGCGATCGTGTAATCATCCATCCTACTAACGACGTTCTTGTGCAAAATGTAGATTCCCTGCACGAAATCTTGGACTTTTTGCATAACGCCATCTACTGCGTCAGGAAAGCATTTCTGACTGCTCATGTGTATATGGTTTTGGTTCGTCAGGATATACCCTAACCATCTTAGAAGTTCTGAAACGGTTCACTGAAATACCTTGTATATTTTTAAAATATGGAAAATATATTACATGTTCTTTTGTCCTTATTACTCTATCGTTATCGGGTAGTTAGTACAATTTCCTGAATTCTTTATATGTTCTCAATTGTTACCTGTATTCCAGTATTTATTATCCATTTTTGAGAAAGCCTATCACTGCATCATTTATTACCTAGATAATAAGTTTTCGCTATAGTTATCTGGACACTTTCTGTTCATCAATTTCTAATTTTTATTTCTTTTGAAAATTTATTATTTCTGGACATGTCATTAATGTATTCCTATATGAAACCAACTTTGAAATAGAAATTTCAAAAACATTTAAAGGCTCTCAAGTGATAAACCACAAAATAAAACTATAATGTATTCCTAATCTCAATGAATTCATTTAATAATTTCACCAATTAATATATTTATTCTTTGTGCATGGAAAACCACACAGAAAAAATCAATGTTTATTTTTCAAGTATTATTTTAAATCATTCTTTAATTTGACGAGATACGATCCGTATAACGCCGCATTATGATATTAGCTAAAAGTTTCTTTAAAATTACTTTTTAGACTATTTTTTATTTCAATTGTAGAATCATTTTTGTGAATATAACACATTTCATTTTTCTTTAATTTTTAATCCATCAATAATGGATTATATTACACAATTAATACAAATTAATAATATCCTAAAATTTTGACAGAAAATATTTTTTGTATGCAAATCATTGATTTGTACTATTTGCTTCTTTTAATTCAATAGGTTTTATCAGAGTTATTAATATTGGATTGGATCATACTTATTAGCTGTTTCTGCTCTAAGCTATATTTTAATAAAACCTTGCAATATTTTATAAGTTATTGATGAAATATTTTTCTATTTTGTTTTATAAAAATGTGCGTCGTTGATCATACTCATATGCATCTCATTATGATGCTTTCAGAAAATATGTAAGCAGCGCATCCATTTTGTGACTCCAAAGAACACACAATCAGCAAAAATCGATGCAGGAAATGGTTAATTATTCCGGCGACACTCGCTCTGAAGATAAGCCAAAAAGAGGTTGTCCATCGGATTTCAACTACAAGTACTTTTAAATTCCTTGGAAAGGGTCAACTGGAATGCTAGCTGACAACTTCTATTTATACTATTCAACCATTCTTCACCACCTCAGTTTAGAAAGGAAGGGATGGACCCCAACACGAGCTCATTAGCAGCAATAATCCTATTTTACATCAATTTTATTCAACGAAACGAGCGAGAATCATTTCTGAAAGCTCTTTTTTCTTAGTGTGATACCAAGGCTTCTCTTAAAATTCCACGAAAGAAAGAAAGCCTACGTTTCACTAGGAGTTTCAAGAAAGGGAGTAAAGAAGGACATGCATTGTAAGAAATCAATGTGGTGTGTTTGGCGGGATAGAGGTGGAATTGTCCATCGGGGAATCACTTTTCGTGGTATATGATATCGGTGGAGCTTTGACGATGAGCAAGAATAATAGTGGATTCCAGAAATAATCCTCAAGAAGAAATTCACATCAACCCCGGATAAACC
This sequence comes from Argiope argentata, assembly GCA_026289955.1. Classification (NCBI taxonomy): domain Eukaryota; kingdom Metazoa; phylum Arthropoda; class Arachnida; order Araneae; family Araneidae; genus Argiope; species Argiope argentata. The sequence continues at coordinate 8,014,922 of JAOUZG010027119.1, read as the reverse complement.
GAGAGCCTTCAGGCTGCAATTGAGAAAAATAAAAGGTCACACACTAAGAAAATGCCGTCTTCAAACACGAAAACAAAAACTTGACAATTATGCACCAACGCAATACTATTACTGGGAGGGAAAATAGACTGTTAGTTTAAATATATACTATAGAATAGATGATACCTTCATACAATAAGAGATTATTGTTTCTTTAATTTTATTGTATTGTATTCATATTTCATAAAAAATGAATTAATACAATTTCTTATAACTAATTACTTTTTTTTATTAAAAGTTATTTCATCAGAAAAAAATTTGAAGCTATATCCAAAATCGTTAGTCACTTATTTATTTTTGAATTGGAAGCCCTCAACTATCTAAAGCAGTCTGCAAGCTTCAAAAAGATGAACAGAAATTTATGGATGAAAATAAGTTTTAAAACCTATCCAAAACCTACAAGCAAATATTTTTTCCTTTTTAGTTCACATTTCAAACCTTTATTTCTGCAATCCTTCCAAATTCGAATATGGAACGAGTTCCAAACATGCATATGCAGATTCGTTCTCGTCTTCACTGCCGAGGATAGGATCAATGATCGAAAAAGATCACCTCGGAGAAAAAAGATCCAGGAGTCTTCAGAAGAAAGAAATTTGGAGCGCGCATATATCACTCTAAGGTGAAATTTTACTCTTTATATTTCAGGTCGTTCACATTCGTGAGAAAATAAATTGAGTAAAATTTTCCCACTTCAGCAATCATGAAGCTTTTTTACATTTATATTGGAACTCCATACACTTAATTTCAATGCTGAACTTTCTGAACTGAGATAAACTTAGAGAATTGCAGAATGTTTAAGGAAATAAACAAATAAATATAAACGTGGAAAGATAGTTTTTTAGTCAGGCATATATATAAACAATATTAGCTGCTCGTATAAATATAGCTTTCATTTTTTATGCTTTTTTCATTTCAATGTTTACGGTTTATGCCCTAACACTAAATTCCGATGATTCATCACGGATTTTAAGCCGAGTTAAATTTATAGCATTGTAGAAAGTTGAGAAAATATTTAAATAAATAAAAACTAGGAAAAAAGATTTTTTTAGTTTGTCGTATATATAAATAATATTAAATATTCGGCTAAATGGAACTATCCTTTTTTTCGCTATTTTCATTATATTATTTTCAATTTGTAAAAGAAAATGTACAATTAATTTATTTACAATTTCTAATTATGTGTTTTCTATATAGTGTTTTTTCTTTATATTGATATTTTCCTTAAATATTGATTTTGAAATTATACTTAACATTACATGATAGGAATCGCCACATTTTTCTATTTATTACAAAGAAATACGTTTGTGTGTTTGGCTCTTTACAGAAGAGGTTGTGTGCCTTATATTTACAAATTGGACCCAGATATACTTTAAAAGGTAAAACTATTTTGTTTTTATTAGATTTTTAATTAATTAAATACTTGTTGAATGTTTGCTTTTTATTTCACAATAACTTTTTATAATGTATAAAACACAAAAATCATTTGTCTTCTTCGTTTCAAAAATTAAATTATATTTTTAGTGGTGAAGATTTAGTTATCATAAAAAATATTTTCTGAATTACACCAATTCCGAAAATATATTCTTTATATAATTTTAAGTCAAAAAGATTTTTTTCTGGAATAAAATTGAAAATGTTTTCACTGCTTTAAAAAGCATCTATTATTGGGTTTTTCCCATTATTGCTAAGGAAGAAGAGTTTTATTAATGGGTTTTATTTGGAGGATAATTCTTTAAGTAAGAGTATCAAAATTCAGATTCAAAATTCAGATGAAATCGACCAGTTAAGATTTTATTAGCATTACGACAGCATGAGAATTGCTGCATTATGAATATCCATGTACCCAATGAGCAGAACAGGTGTAAAGCTTCTGGTAGAACTGTCTATTATTATTCGGTGATTAAAACTATTTTACTACAAAAAGTATGAGCATCAAGATACAAATAATAAATTGGATAGAATATTAGCAGGATCTATATTCTCGGACAACATATGCGCGTTAAGCAGTTAGTATGGTGCATACGTTTGTGCAGAATTCAAATGTTAAATATTATTTGTGGGGAAGAATTAATAAAAGACAGTAAGATAACATTTCATTTTAATTGTATTTATTAAAAGAAATTCAATAAAAATTTATTATTTTAGGATAAATTTCAATATTGTGATTAGTTCTTTCAGTACACAGGTAAACGGAATTCCAGTGGAATATTTGAATATTTCTTTTTATACAACAAAAAATTTGATATTATTTCTGAGTATTGAAGTTTATATGTCTTATAAGAAAACCTTAGAGGGATTTCAAATATTAGCAGAATAGAAACAACTAAAATAAAAGCCGCATCTCAAGTAGGCATAAAATACATGCCAGAAATCTGGGAAAAGTTAAACATTGTTTTTCTGCAATGATTATATAATAGGGACATTTATGTACAGTCTCATTCGATTTTAAATGGATGTTATGTTAATGAAGTGTGATATTGCTGGAAATCTGTGTAATCATTACCTCATTTGATTATTCAGCAATGAAATCCTGTGATCATTTACCTCATTTGTTGATTCAGCGATGTTATCCTGTGATGATTTACCTCATTTGATCATTTAGAGATATTATTCTGCTTTAATTTACCTCATTTGATCATTTAGCGATATTATCCTGTTATGATTTACCTCATTTGATCATTTAGCGATATTATCCTGCTATGATTATTAGAAATGTGATTATTTGATCATTTATCCTATGTGATTTTTTTGCGATTTAGGCCAACTTTGGCGAAAAAAAATCAAAAATCACTGTGATACAATAATTATGGCTATATATATTTTAGGAAACAAGGTTTTAGCACACAATTCCAGGAAATTACATATTCTGTCAAAGAGATCATATTAATGAATGCTTTCCCACTTTCTCTTAGAGGATTAATTTTGCAAAACTATTAAATGTATAACCATTTAGTGTGTGTATATGTGTGAGTGCCAGCTGTTATTATTAATTTTATATTATATAAAAATTTCTTTAAAAAAGGAACTAAAGTGTTTTTCATAAATGGATATCAATATCTTATATTCTATGCTTACAACTCTTCTAGAGAGTTTATTCAAATATAAATAATACTAAAGGCCCAAATCGATCAATATCACAGAACTTAAAAAGAAAATGAAAAACTTTTGAAAATAATTTAATTTTTAACCACACAAAGCATTATAAGAATAGTAAAAAAATAATATCAGTAAAATTACTAAAAAGGAAATAGCAATTGTAAATTATCGTCTATTCAATCTGTGGGGCCAATGAGGGCCAAAAAAACAAATAATATTAATGTTTTCAATAAATTATGCTTATTATTTCTTTCCCATGCCTAGCACAGACGTCCGAAAGCTACATTTGGATGTGACGTATGCTCCACTCTCATAACCAAAGCTCTAAGGAGAAAAAGACAATTAAAACGCATCTCTATTTCCTCTTAAGTCTAGAATTGAGGAAAGTAAACCTGTCATTTCAGTGAGTTGCTTGATTTTTTTAACGTTCCTGTCGATTTTTTCTTTTCTATTATCCTGACTGAATAAAAACCGGATGGTATATTTTTTTTAAGTTTTCCAGTGAGATAGTTGAAGGCATCTTGTCAAACGTAGCTAAATTCAGATTGGAAAATCGCATATTATGCTGTTGTCTTGTTTTCGGTCAAGAAGTAATATACATTCGTTGGTTTTTTTACTTTTTGTTTATACTTCAGAGTTCATTCAATACATTTCTCTGCTTTAATGAAATAATATGTCAGAAAAATGTTTAATAGAAAAGGAAACCTTTTATTTGTTGCCATGAAACAAGTACAGTATCAACACTTAAGTAAGTGGAGTTGAAAAATTTTATAATATGAGATTAAAAAAATAAATATTTGAAATTAAATAAGTGATACAATAATCTTGATATTTAATGTATTCTTTGATGTTTTCAGTAACCGAGGAGTCAATAATTGGATAAAAATCTTATTTTTCAAGCAAAAAACAAACAAAATACCTGGCTCGAATCCCTACTTGAAAGTACTTCCTCATGAATTCTTAATGAAATATTCGTCATTTGTAGGAATTTATTATTGTTTAAACATTATGAAAGTTTTTTTTTATTTCTGCTTTGGTTAATTACATTTGCGTTTTAGTTGCAGCTACATTTACATACATTAAATACATTGTATCTTCCATTCCACATCTTATCATTAATTATTTCCGCTCATTAAATATTTTATTGAGGAGTTAATTTTAGAAATTTTGACCTTAACGTTGTTTGTATTATAACATAATTAATTTCAATAGATTCTTTCAGTTAATCTATATATAGGTATGTATAGTATTTCAAAATCTTACCACTTATTATACAAAATATAGGCTGGCGTAATTAAATTCCTCTTAGCATTTATTTGGTCTGAAATCAGACTGAAAATAAAATCAGCTATCCATAAATGGTTTAAATTACCAGTGAAAAATAATCACAATAGCGTATAGAAACTACGATATAATGTCTTCTAAGGAAGCAAATCAACAATGGACAAAGTAGTTGGCTAAATAATGTGTTAAATAATTCTAAATGAACTTTACTATTTCTAATAATATATTCTTAGTTTTATGAAGTATAGGATCACCTTGTTGTAAATGGAGATTTTTTGAATATATTACGAAATGGAGAATAAAGAATACAAGTTGGTTAGAATGGCATTTTATTTACTTTAGCAGAACTGAGTTTATTTAATCAGTTAGTATTAATAGTTAAATTAATGCGAATAGTGTTTTTTTCTAAATATTTATCTAAAACTCATGCTCCATAGTAGAACACGTTTTTTTAGCAGAGGTCTAATAATAACTTAGAAAGTGAATAATATATATCAATCATATAGAAAATTGTCTCAAAACAAACTATCTATTTTAGATTACTTCCTTACCATTTAAGCGTATATATTTGAGTTTATTTCTTATATAAATCATAAATATGTCTAAATATTAGTAAAAATATTATAATACTGAAAAAAACTTGGTATTGATTAATTTTAATTTATTATAAATAATTTATTTTAAATGTTATCCTTATTTAATTATAATTATGAAAAAATACCCTTTTGCTATTTTTTTTATTTTGATTTGATTTGGCAGATTTTTTGGCACAACAGCCATGTTTAGCTACGCAGTACCAACCTCAATATGCAGTATTTGGGAAAGATTTTTTTCTCGATATAAAACATTTATTTGTTGTTGGATTTTATAAAAGCTTATATTTCATGCTATAGCATTTCAAAATCTTAATTATTTTATTATTTTTTAATAATAGATTCAAGAATTATTCTGATTATTCTATACTTTTTCATTCATGTTTCTTTCCATCAGTGACAATATTATCAAAGCTAAATAAATTGCAACTTAATTTTTTCAAGATTTTTTTTTACACAACACAAAGTTAATGGTTTTTGTTTTGTTCAAACAAGACTGTCAAGAATTCATAGAATGCCAGGATGTGGATGAAATATTTAGTAAATAAAGATTTATTACATAAGTTTGTGAAAATCAAGATTTTTTAAAAAAAATATACGCATTGTGTACTACAAAGTTAAGAGGTTTATTTTCATTCTTAAATTGCGATTAAAGTTGTTTCAAGTAAACTCTTGCTAATCATTCAATGACACGGAAGACACGTTATTAACAGTTCAAATCCTAATTCAAGAAATAAAATTTCAAATTCAGATTTTCTCTAAGGATACTTAAATTGTATTTTTTTAAAAAATCGAATTTGATTTTCTTTCTCATATTTATGAAAATTTGAAAATATGTCTGTAATAATGGTCGTTTTTTATCTTTAAAAATAGTGAAATATATATATTTTTTTCTTTAGTTGGCAAAAATAACCAATTTAGAAAAAAAAGCAAAAAAAAACTTTATATTTTGAATATTACTGCATATACCTTAAGTTTACAGTTATTTTATTGCCTTAATATCCTCTACAATTGTAATTTTAACCCTTTATAGACTTTCGTTTCTTTTGGTATCATCGAAATAATGCGTCTCAATATACCACTTCTATGAGATTGAATCACGATGACACGCAGTATGTGATTAAATAATTTTTTCTTCTTATCGCATTCGAATGATTCGATTTGGTAAATAAGAGAGTATAATCTAAGTTAAAAAGTCGTTTTGTACCAACACTTATTTTTCAAACAATTATATTTTTTTCTAATTTTTTTTGAAAAAAAAATACATAACTCTTTGTCTTAATGTTCATTTTCAAATCATTTCTTTTTATCTCCATTATAAAATAAATATTTAAATTTCGAAAATCTAAAAAAAGCACTATTTTTATGGAAACGAATTTAGAAATAAAGCACAGTAAATCAATGAATTGATTAATTCTGTTGATTGTCATAAATATTTTATTATACGAATACGAAAATACTTTCATTTTCATAATTATATGTTCGGGTATCTAAATGCTGTCGTAATTGAAGCACTCTAAAATGGAAATCACTACATATTTTTCAAATCACAGAAGTTCAAAACGTTTTCGTCCATCCTTTTAAGAAAATATTGAAAGATATGTGTCAGTCTTAATAGTTAATAATATTTTTGAGGGATCTAAGAAAATTGTTAATTATTTCAAATAAATAAATTGTTAATTATTTCAAATATATAATCTACGGGATACATTTTCTTTAAATTATGAAAATATTGCATGATGAAGTACGGTAAATGGAAAAAAGTATTTAAAATAATTAACAATTTTCTTAGATACCTCAAAAATATTGTTAACTATTAAGACTGACACATATTTTTTAATATTTCCATAAAAGGATGGACGAAAATCTTTTGATATATATA
>JAOUZG010027119.1:7944064-8003737 GCA_026289955.1 Argiope argentata | reverse complement strand
TATATATATATATATATATATATATATATATATATATATATATATGTGTGTGTGTGTGTGTGTGTGTGTGTGTGTGTGTGTGTGTGTGTGTGTGTGTGTGTGTGTGTGTGTGTGTGTGTGTGTTTCATCTACATATAACACAGTCTACGCACTTTTCAACTAAGAAACTGAATTATATGGATGAAAATAAGTTTTAAAAATATAAAAAAAAATCAAGAAAATATTCTTTCATTTTAAGTACACATTTCAAACCTTTATTTCTGCAATGATTCAAACTTCGAATATGGAACGAGTTCCAAACATGCATATGCAGATTCGTTCTCGTCTTCTCTGCCGAGGATAGGATCACTGATCGAAAAAGATCACCTCGGAGAAAAGTGTTTCAGGAACCTTCACAATAAAGAAATTGGAGCACACATATATCACTCTAAGGTGCAATTTTACACTTTTTATTTTAGGCCGTCCTTATTCGTGAGAAAATAAATGAAGCGAATTTCAGAATGAAAATAAATGAAGCCAAAACTCATGAAGCTTTTTAACATTTATATTGGAACTCCATACACTAAATTTCAATGCTGAACTTTCTGAGCTGAGATAAATTTGGAGCATTGCTGAATGTTTGGGGAAATAAGCAAATAAATAATAACGTGGAAATGTGGATAGGGAAAATAAAAAGTATAAACGTTTTTTAGTTAGGAATATATATAAATAATATTAGCTGCTCGGATAAATGTAGCTTTCCCTTTTTCTGCTTTTTCATTTCATTATGATTTATAAAAATTTATATTTATTATTTCATTATATTTATAAAAAACTGTAGAAGTAGAAAATTCACCATTTTTAATTAATTATTGACTTTATATTTTTATTCTTTACTTTTGTCTTTTTATGAATTTAATATTCAAAATTTTAAAGTACCGCTAAAATTATTTAATACAAATTGTTATAGCAAATTTTTATATTTAATACAAATTGTTATATATAAATTGATTGATAATTTTAGCTTTTTTACAATTGTTTATTAGAATTTTAATTAATTAAATATTTGGAGAAAAGTTGATTTTTTTTATAACTAAAACTTTTATAACATTCAAGAACAAACATAATTTTTTCACAGATTGGAGGATTAATTTAGTTTTAATTTTCTCACTTATAACATTTTAAATGTTATAGAATCGTTTTCTGAACTGCACCAATTTAAAAATAGCATTATTTACATAATTTTAAACAAAATATTCCATTCCTAAAAACAACAAACCGTTTCATTGTTCCTTTAAATATTTATTATATTGTTTTTCTTATGGAACACTAATGAACTCAGTGGATCAATTGTTCTCTGTGAAATGCTATGGAAGAAACATTTTTTTTCAATGTCTGTCTAAATAACGTCGAAACTTTGAAATCTAGAATATAACAATGCACATTCAAGAAGAGAGATGAAACTGAAAATTTATATTTTCATTAGATTTTAGACACTTTGAACCTTTAAAGATATTTGTAAGGAAAAAAAGCTTTTGGATAGATAAATGTTAAAATGCGTACTTTAAGCCTACTTAAATAAGAAAATATAAACATCCAGATATTCGTAATAAATGGAATGTAAAATAAGCATAACCTTTATCCTTTGTGAATATATGGAAACCAAAGGCAGATATTATTCTAGATAAATATGTTCTGTAAAATAAAGTTAAACTTTTATTATTTTAAATATTTTTCATTGGAAAGAATTAAGAAACAATAATAAAACAATAATTCAGATTAATTGAATAAAATGAAGGCTACTTAACAATGATTAGTTGATGTTAAAATTTGATATTTTAATTAGATTTTCTAGTACATGGAAACTGAAATGCAAATGATTGATTTAAAAATTTAATTCTAATGGGCACGAAATGTTATATCATTTCTAGGGATCGAAATTTAAATGAATTATTAAGAAAATATTAGATGTATTACGAAAATTAGTGGAATAAATGCAGTAAAATTTAAAGTCCACAAATAATTCAAAAAACGCAGAAGCTACATAAGAAAAACCTGGAAACATTTTAACAAAATCTGTAGTGATATTAAAATAATTTAAAAGAAAAATTTAAATATTTTCATAATGGATGCTTAAAAGATGTCAGGTCAATGAAGCCAGATTTTGGCGGAAGCCTTTGAAATCGTCTGGAGGAAAGAAATAATGGAACGTTCTCAAAGAATTATGGCTACATATGAGTTAGTGGACAAGTCTGATTAGATGCTTGAAGAAAATTCATCATAATATCAAAGAGATTACATAAATGGATGGACTCAAATGAATCTCGTTTAAATCTGTATGTGGTGTAAATTTAAAAATATAAACTTTTATTATTAATTTTACTATCTAAGAAATAATATTTTAAATGTGAAACATAGAAAAAAAATTTATGTCTTAGAGATCTAATAATAACATAGAAATTTAATTGCACATATCTATTGTTTCATTTGGAGAAAATTGACCCAAATCAAATTAGCAACCTTAGAATACTTCCTTACTACTTTAGCATAGAGACTAAGTTTTATTTCTAGTATAAATCATTGATATACTAAAACTAAATTATAATGTTGGCAGAAACTTGGTATCAAATTATTTGCGTGATAAAATAATTTCGGAATTATATATTCCATGCATACATCTCTCCGAGATAATTGAATTAAATGTAAATGTTACTAAATGCATAAATCAAGCAATGACAAAGAACTTTGCTATTAAGAACTCCTGAACATTGAGTTTTAAACAACACAAAGCTTACGCAAAATTTTATAAAAGTAATAAAAATTATTTTGAAAAAAAATAATCGATTATAATTTTTTAAAGAAAACCCTTAGAAATGTAATCTTAAGTGCCAATGAAAGGCAAGACTCAAACAATGTTTCCTTTTGCAATAAATTATTTTTACTATTCATATCCCATGTCTGATGTTTTCATGCTCATCTCCCATGAAGACTTCCGATAGCTCTCAATCAAAGCTCTGAAGGAAAAAAGACGATAAGGATAAATCCCTTTTTTCTCCTTGTGTCTACAATTGAGGAAAGTAAACCTGTTATTTTAGAGGAACGCGTGCTCTATTAAAAGTTTTATTGGTTTTTTTCTCTTTTCTCTTATCTTTTCTGACGTAAATAAATGGATGGTGGATTTTTTTAAATGCTCTCGAAAAAATTGTTGGAGACATCTCGTCAAGTAAAGCTAAATTCAGATTGAAAAATCGCATATTATGCTATTGTCTTGTTATCGGTCAAAAAATTATAACCATTAGTTGATTTTTTTAAAGTGTTTATTTGAAACTTTGTTTTTACCCAATACATTTTTCTGATTTAATGAAATAGTATGTCAAAAGAAATTTCTAATAGAAATAGGAAATTATTTCTTTGAGCCACGAAACAAGTGAAGTAAAATGTTTGGGCAAGCCTTTCGTTTTGACGATTTTTAGTCTTGGAAAAAGAAATTCCAACATCCTTTTTCAACAGAGCATGTGAAAATAGGTTTAAGTACGTCCGTTAGGGAAAAATTCCTAGTTGCAAAATATGATGAAAATGCAATATACTCGAGGTAAAATTTATTAAATAATTACAAGTGAAAAGATAATCACTTGTTAAAATTTTATTATTCCATTTATTTGTTTACATTTTTTTATTCCTAGTTTAAAATTGACTTATAAAGTTCGTTATTTTTAATGTAATGATATACTAACTTATTTTTATTGAAATTTACTATTATTGGATTCACTAAAAGGGAATCAATACTTAATTAAATAATTCAATTTTCTAACTCTGGAAATACTAAAAACGCCTACACATCTATTCTTCGAGGATGCAGAAATTTTCATTCATTTGTCATTGAGTATGTGCAAACATAAAAAAAATTCAAATTTATAAACAATGAAGAAAGTTTGCAGAATGTATTAAGTAATTTCATTGTTATAATGATGGAGCTAATTAAGTTAAAATGCTATTCATAGAATTATTTTTATATACATTCATCTTTTACATTTCCATGTCTACTTTATTACTTTAATAAAATCCCCTATTAACAGAAAAATAAGGAATTATAATACTGCAGCATCTTCGTTATATTTTTCGGCATTCAGAATATCGAGTAGCATCTCAAAAATATCGCACTAAATATTTTTATTAATCGCAAAGCTATCTGAGGTTCCGATAATTTTTTACCTTCTTTCCTACTTGCCTGAGAAGAGACCCAATTTTGTTTTTTACTTCATCTGACATTTATGGTTTAAAGAGTGTAATTAGAATTTTTAGATTTTCAGACATAAAAAGCAAATTGAAATTACTATGAAATTTAACTACATTTTAAAAAAAAACAGAATTAGATGAAATAATAAAAATGAATTCATTTCCAAAAGGCGCTAACTAATAGACTAATTAGAAAAATGAATTATGCTTCCACTTTAAAATCATAATCAGAATAAAGAGAAGCAATATACAAATGAGAAACGCGCATTTACTTCCTTGATTACTGTAATTAGAGATTAATTTTCAAACTGCAGATTATACATTTCATGATCGGCGTTTTGGCATATGGGTAGCGTGTCTTCCGTGTGGTCTGCCCGGGGTTTGAGCCCTGGTTCTAACGTAGTTTCTCACCTTCTGTGTTCAGTCTGTGAGGTGTGCGAAAGTGTCTCTCCCCTTCTATAGTAAAAAGAGGTTGTCCAAGCGAATGTGACGAATGAAGTACTTAAAATGTAGTGAATGTGGCGTATGAAGAAGCTTATGGACTAACCTAGTGATACTTGAAACAAAAAATATACTTACTCAGTTTAAATTGCTGACAGATAACTGCCAGTAGGCTTGTGAAGTGTCATAAATCACAAAGCAACATTTAAATTTCATTGCATGTTTAACATATGTATTCCGCAATACTCACGTGCATTTTTCAAGCAAAATGTTGGCAATTTGAACACGCTATATTGGAGTTACTACACTATTATACGAATAAGTAATCGTGAACCTGTGATAAAAAGATAAACTCAATTTATTTCCATTAATTGGTTGACTATTCACTTTAGGTAATTACAGTCTTAACCATTCTGAACATTTTTTCACAAGTTTTTGGATATTTTCCAAGCTGAACTGAAGAAAATAAACGTCTTTATCTTTATATTTAATTCAAGTCTTGTGCACAATAAAGTCTGCATTATCATCTGCATCTCTGCATCTTTCTTGTGAGAGAATTTTCGTAACAATAATAACATGTGCAGATGTGGTTCATATATGTGCTCAATTCATAAATAAATTATCTACGGGATTGTCTATGACAAGTGTCATAAGTAAAAAAGCAATAATAATAAATCGTAACATAATTGTAATGAATATATTATATAAATTTTAGTAGAAAAATTATAAAACAAGCTAGAAAAGAAGGAATTTATTTACATAAAAATAATTTTAATGGCTTGAGAAGTAAATTGAACTAAAAAAACTTAAAGAAAATTACGAATAAAAATAAAGTATTGTGGGACATATTTTCAATCGACATAATTGGAAAAAAGTTACATTCTCAGAAACTTATTAACATAGTATTTAACAGAAAATGTATATAAACTACAATTTTGATTTAAAGCAAAAATTAAATAAAATAGAAATTCTGGTTACAATAACTTTTATTTCCAAATAACATAATACTGAAAAATAATAAACATATGTGATTTTTCTTTGCTGAATTTCATGAATAAGTATACATAGACAACATTTCCTAAAAACCGATAAAATATTATAAATGTTTCCTCGAAACATGACGAATAAGCAACCTGTCATATAAAAAATAAATAAAATAAACGCTTTTTACGGATAAAAAACTTCTTGGGGAAAACCATATGTTTACTACAAAATATTCCACATCGAATTTTTATCCGTTTGACGAGACGTCACCCACAGTCTACCTCATCAAATTCCTTAGGGAAGCACGCCCACTATACGTTATTCATTCAACAATAACGGCAGAAAGAAGAAAAACGACAAGAAACATCGAAGAGGATCGAGTAATTCTTCAAAATAACAGGTTTACGTTCTTCTGCTGGAGGAGAAAAGACCGTAAGGAAGTCACCGACTCCACTTTCTACTTCGCTATTGAAACTGGAAGAAAACAGAATCATCGCTATTTGAAGTCATTTTTTTTTCTTTCGTTGATTTTTGGTTATGACAGAGGGGCATAACGTATAGACAGAAGTAATCGGTGGAGATTCTTGCCAGCACGAAAAAAAGGAAAGAAAAAGTAATTTATTGTAGCCATAGATTTTTTTTCAATGTTGTGCTCTTTTTTTTCTTCAAAGAAAGGGATGAGATGATATATGCTTTTATGGTTTATTTTATTTTTGTATTAACCATTTTTTTCTTCAGAAAATTTTATATTCTTCTGTGTGGTTGAATATTTGGATATTTTTTACAATGCGCCTATGATTTCATTTTGACCTGCCTTTATCTTTATTATTTGACTTGTTTTAGATGGGATGACCAAAAATGATACTTATGCGATTTCAATTCCTGACTTTCACTTTTACATTCTCAATCGATATGCTTTATAATTTCTAAAACGCATTTATCAAAATGAAGATTTTCTGAAAATACTATCAAAACTGTATTCATTTTCATACAGAACACAATTTAAATCCAAAAGACAAGGATTTAGGTATCCAAATTTAAAAGTAAAAATAACTGATGAAAAATTCTAATGAACTAAACATGCGGCATATGAATTTTTAAAGGAATTAGTTTGTCTAAAACCAAAATTTTTATTTCACTTTATTACTAGACGTATATAGTTCTTTTCAATCATTTAATCAACGCTATTTTTCGTTCATAAACCTTTTTTGATTCGGCTTTAAAATAATTTGTGAAAATGTTATTCATATAATTAGCAATGTTTTGATTTCTCTTTTTAATGTGTATTTAGCAACAAAACACGCACAAACACACACATACAAAAACACACTATATTTGATTAAAATTAAATTAATTTAAAAATAAAACATTATTTTATTATAAATTTAATTAGAATAATTCAAATACAAAAAAATTCAACTAAAATTTCTAAAACAATATAAGCTTTTTCCCCGTTTTTCTAAAATTCTCTTATCAGTTTCAGAAAAACTAAAAGCATAAAATGTGTTATAATTTATTATTTCAAGAAACCATTATATTTCAAATAAAGCGCACATAGTTATTTAAATTTATTTTAAAATAAAAAAGCAAAATCAAAGAAAGAATTTATATTTTGATTATTCTCCAGTGATTGTAAAAGGAAATGCTTAATCCGCATTCAAAATATAATACATAGTTTATACATTTATATATAGTCAACTATATTTGAATTTAGATAAAACAAAACTAATGGAATCGCAAAAAAATTCAACATAAGAAATATAACATGCGTAAATATACTAATTTTGAAACTAAAGTTGAGGTAAACGCTACGTTTATTTTATATTTAAAAGTAATAATTTATATTACATTTTTAGTTAGCTGACAGTAGTAAATAAAGCAGATATTATTAAACACACAATAAGAAAAAAATATAAACTACAATGCTATATTTAAAAATAATGATTTAATTAAATAAATGTCTATTTTATGAAATTCATATATGATATCTTTATGTCTATCACTTATGTTAAATAACCGAAAAATAAACATGAAAACTTAGCAATAAAAAAAAGAATTAAGAAATAAAACCAATGTTTATGTGCACATATGTATTATTTTTGTAATTTTTTTTTACTTTATTAATGGGAAATTTGTAAAAATGAATTCAAAATAAAAACCTCAAATTAATCAGTTTTCACGATATAATCAACTCCAAACGAATATAAAAATATATATCTACTTCAAATTGCAAAGAAGCATCCAGATCATATGCTTCGTATTTTAATATAAATGCTAAAATGTTTTTCAATTGTAAAAGTAGTAAAAAAGCCACGCGAATTCGCTTTCACAATTTTTCCCCGTCACTAAATTGTATGAAATATGATAAGTCCAACTGAAATTCAACTTGCAAATATGTGTTAGTTTCCGCTTTTCTTTCGTGGTAGCTTTAGTCAGAATCTTTTTTTTTCCAAATTTTGTCTTTTTTGAAAGGAAGTGAAGTTGTGCAGAGCAGAATTTTTAAAAGTGCAATTCTTTCATTATATTCCACTTATTAGAAGGTTCATACATTCTGCGACAAATAGCAAGAAAAGTTCAATGTCTTTTTCATTTTTTTAAAATCAATATTGTTTCTTTAATTTTCAAATTTCAGGTGTCTATTTTTTTCTAAGTCAAAGGGAACTGAAACATGATTCCTGGACCTCTTATAAGATGAAGGGTAAGTGTTCTAATCAAGAAAAATACACTTAACTAATTTCACCTAATTTTCTTAAAAAGATAAATATTTAGAACATCTTAATAAGAAAAATTATGAAATATTTTTAATGCCAGCAGTGCACAACAATAAAATTCCTTGGAAATATTTTGAGACTCAGTTTAAGAATTAAAAAAAAACAAGTTTGATTCTTTGTTTTTCATGTAGATTAATGAAAAATATAAAAGGATTTTTTTTCGTTTACATATCTCATTAATGCATATGTATCCATGCAAAATTCTTATTTCTTTTTATGTCTGTAATATTAATGAAAAATTTGTAAAGAAATCAATGATCATTGTTAAATATTTAAAAACAAAAGTGATTATGTTGAAGTATTTTACTTTCAAACTGAAAACATAGACATTTTTTAAAAGTATATATCACCAAAATAAAGTAGATATAACCATTTTTCAACAGATCATTAATTTTGTTAATTTCAAGAAAGAAAATATTCTAATTAGTTTTTTCCCCTCTCTTATTTTATTAAATTGGAAATAGTATAAATTATTATAATTGAGTCTGGAAATTTATTATTACTCAAATTGAAGTTAAATCATATTTAGATTAATGAAATATAAAGAAATTAAACAAAGAAATATAATTAACGGCAAAAAAAAGCATAAATGGCATTTTTTAGAATGCAAGGTTTTGTCCCTCTAATCCTAATAAGTATATTGTATATATTTATGCTGAACGTTTTTACTGCACATCCTCGTTATAGGTTAGAGGCAAATTTCTGAAAACTTACAATAAAATACGAAATATTTTACCCAGGAAAATCATACATATAAATATTTAAAAGTGTAATAGGCAATTTTATCGTTCCCTAAAAAGTGCTCTAAATTCCTTTTTTATTGAAAGTTTTAATATAAATGCTAACATTTTTTTGACTTTAGAGCTTGTTGAAATTGTGTATTAGGTGTGACTAACACAATTTTTTTTCCAATGTAAATGTATGAAAAAAGAAACGGTTCCCTATGTAGATGTAGTTCGATTTCAGCATGTGGATGTAGATAAGGTCACATTTTTCATTTCTGCTACTTTTCCCTCTAAGGCAATTTCATTTCTTTGTGTATTTCTTTTTCCGGAACCGAAACGAAACTAGAGGGTATCAGAAATATCTACATGAACACTTTTCGCTCACTTTTCATGTAATGAGTTTGAGAAATTGAAAAGAACGGTTGAAATGAAAACCGAAAGGTAAAGAATATTTCTCTACCGCATTTTTTAAATAATTTTTAGCTTAGAGTGCATAACCTTTCAAATATGCAACTTGTTTAAAATTTTCTAAACAACAAGGACAGGAAAAGTACCGAACGTTAAAAATTCATATTAAAAATTTTTCTGTAAGACCTAATTTAAACTTTTTCATTTATAATATGCTACGATGTTTTAGTAATAGGATTAAAGCTCCAAATAATCAAAATTATTTGTACAATCTTGTGTATCAACCGTTACCTAAATAGATATTTGTAATAAAAATTATAATTTTGAATGAATAGTTCAAAGTCAAACGTCTTGAATTGTATATATTATGATGAAATAAATATATATGAATTGTTAATAAATAAAAAAACAGTATGTTAAAAAATTTAAAATTAGAAAAACAATATATCGAATCGCATTTATATGTAAGCAAATTTATTATATCATTAAAAATATAAGGCTTCAAGACAATAATTTATTAAAGTACACTACTAAAGAAGATTTTTTGCAGCATAAAGTAATATATATAACACAAATTGATTTTAACACATTTGGTTTTTAATTTTGAATTCCACATAAAAAACTTTTTTGTATCATTCTAGAAGTCTTTATAATACTTACTGGTTTACTGAATGATGTAGAAATAACTGCAAAAGTAATATGTGTTAATGACATTTACTTGAAATTTTCACTACTTACTTTATTCTCTTATTTCATTATTCAATTTTTATAATAACTTTAATGATGTGTTGCACTATTATATTTCATTTGTAACTATTATTCATAAATAAAAGATAAAAATGATGCATAGGTGATTGTGTATGAAGATGTGAAAAGCTGAATTAATGGCAGATACTGATACAGTGAAAAACTGCACTAAGGCTAAAAATATTACTATTTTAAACGATGGACTTGTTTTGCCGACGTTATGCCCCACCCCCGTAATAAGTGGTCTTGGAAGAGACTGCTATGTGTATGAAATTTATAATGATGCACTCCCCGTAAAAAAGGGATGTAACGCATGAGTAGTTCAGGCATACTCTTGGCTCTAGATGGCGCAACTGAAGCAAGAGATGCTATCTAGGCTTAAAATCAGTGACTTCATCAGTGGGCTTGTTTATGACATGTGCCATAAGAAAGAACAAAACTTGTTGAAAATTATGTTTCCTTAAAATTAAAATTAAATAAAAAATGCTTCAAATTTCAAAAATGCTTACATTTTTTTTCTCCTTAACTCTTAATAATTGACATAAAGTTTTTAATATGAGTTTTTTAAAAATATTGAGTTGTTTAAACCGTATTCTTTTCTCTCTACTACTCCATTTGTGTAATGTTTCAATTTCTCTTAGATATATCAAATTTTAAATGCATTCATGAACAAGTGTCTTTGTTTTGATGGAAAAATATTCTTAGTTTTTTATGTTTATAATGAATTTCATTTAATATTGATAAACTAACTATCAGCATTAAAATACCTTTTTTAGTGTTAATGTTAGGAGATTAAAAGTTCAATTCGGACATTTTGTCTCATGTTGAGAAATATTCGATGATATCCTTTCCATTTTTTCTTTTTTCTTTTGAATTTATTTATAATTGATTACTATCGGATTAAGAATTTCTTCTGATTTTTTTTATTAATTATTAGGTTATCTATAACTATCTATAGTGTTAATAGAATACTATCTTATGATTAGTTTTTTTTCGTTGAATTGGAGCAACTCGACGTGAGATAGTCACAACAACTCCCTAAAAGTCAATTCCAGACAGAGTCATACTACCTCCATGAATGGCTAGAATTGTGAAAGCATTGCTGCTGCAAGATTTTGAGAACGGTATTATCTATCAATAACCCTTCTCCATAAACGTTCAGCGCGATTCTTATTGAAAGGTATAAGTGATCAAATTATCCTCTGGAATTATATATAATGATTTTGGCTCTTTGCAATCACGCATTGTTATCCATAAAAAAGGTTAATCATTGTTTTTGGTTACACTTTGTTAATGAATTTTGGCTAGGCCAATATTGGATGAATGTAACCATTTTCTGTCAATAATAGGTTTAGTTGGATCTGAGAATCCAATTCATTTTAATGTAAAAATAGTTCGCTCTGTTTAATAGCCATCATGCATATTTATAGTTCTTTTTTGCAAATCGCTCCACATCTGAGCCCTAAAAATAGCTCTTCCAGGTCAAATCTGACCAAGCCACTGTTTACAAGGCTCCAACTTATATGGTTATAATCCCAGGATGCAGGCAGTATTGTACTATTAGTAAAAAAATATTGAATCGGGATTTTGCAAATTCATTAAATGGGGAGATATGGCCATAATCCATTGGGGAAAAATTTCCATTAAAATCCAATTTCCACAAACTGTTCTTAATAATATGTCACGCATTTAATGTCGTTCTTTTATTTAATATTTGGCTGTTAAAAATAGACAATGTCATTTCTGGTCTAGGTAATTAGGTAGCAGGAGTTCACGACATTGCTCACAATACCACCGTTAATTAAATGTTGTAGTCGGAAGTGAACAACTTCGAACATCATGTTAGTCGATGAGACTATTTTGAACTGTTGCTGTATATTGTACATTACTATGGCAAGGTCTTGCTGTATAGGCCATAGCGTTTTAGGTTGAGACCCAATTCCACTGAATAACCGAGGTCTGTTTCACGTTAAATACATCTCACCAAACATCATACTGCTGTGGTGGTGTGATGTGGGGATGGAGGGTGTGACCTGCGGTGCCATTCTCGTCGTCTGACAACAATGGGGTGTAATTATACCTAAACTAAACTACAAAGGAGTGAAAAAATGATGCGGTATTGAATCGAATATCAATTTCATTATGGCTAACATTTTCAATGGTAAACTCAGTTTAAATATGTCAGTGTTGCTTCAAAAATCGTTTATAATACAATCTCAAACTACTGTATTACAAGAATCAAATCTAAGTTTAAAAAGGAATCATGTGATTGATCCTTAAATAGTTATTCTCTAATAATAATTCAATAACATGAATAATTATTAAATTTCGAAAAAAATATAGAAAATTATATAAATACATAAATTAAACAAATTCTATATTATTTATTAAATTATTCCTTAGAAATCCTTATATTGCATTTTATATACCCTAAGTAATTTTTAACTAACACAATAACGAGATTTTTTTTAAATATGCCTCTTACTTTTTTTAATATATATTTTATTCAAACGACATTTTTTTTCTGAATCTATAAAAATAATCAAATCCACGTAACATTTTATTAATAATAATCAGATATGTGTTTCTTTGACATAGAAACGCTTGAAATGGAGGAAAACTATTTATGTTTGCACCTGAATCTAAAATATAAATTTGACAGAGAACGTTATTTTAATTTGTTTCTATTTAAAAACGATCTTAGACATTCACAAACATAAACGAAAGGCTTAAATAGCATTTTTAAAGCTTAAGCGGTTTTTAAACTTATAATTGTTAATTAGTATGTTTATCATCTATACGTCAGAAAAGCCTTTGTTTCTTTCCATACTATTTCATACTCTAATGAGAATAATGCATTTAATTATTCTTAGGGTAAATATCATTGTTTGAGACATTAATATTTTTACATATATTTTCTTTTCATGAACGAAACAAATTAAATCTCTACAATGTCAAAAAAAAATTAAAAACACATAATTAAGTAAGAAGTTAGTTGACTACTCAGAGAGTTTTAGAAAAACAACTAATTCCCTCAAATGAGAAAGAAAGATTGTTTTCAGTAAGCAATTTAAAAAAAAAAAGAAATAATTTTTGATGATTATAAAACTTATGTTTCATTAATTAGAACACACGCACAGAACTAAATACAGAAGCAAAAATGCAGAAAAAGCTCCTATTTTTGAAAAAGCTACTATCCGACTACGCAAAACAGCATTTAAAGACGTTCAATGGAGTGGGAAAGGTGAAATTGGGTATAATGCTTGAGCAGGAAATATTAGCAGTCAGGAAAAAAAAAGTAGGTTTTTTTTCACTAACTTTTTTTTCTTCTTTTCATCTTTCATAAAAGCGTCTTTTTTTCTTTAAACAAACACTAAAAAATATAATTCAATCTCAGTATTTATAAAAGAAGCTTTTAAAAAAATATTCCTAAATATGTCTTTAATTGGAAAAGTTCTATTGAACTGAAAAGAGAAGGGCATTTGAAAAATCAGTTAATCGGAAAATCGATGTAATTCTTTCTTTCCATTGGGGTTTTGAATAACTAAATTTTAATTTGTACTTTCTGTTTACAATTGTTTTCATACGAAAAAAAAAGCCTTTATTTTTTTATGATATATGGTGAATTGGGTAGTTTTTCATTTCTTTTTGTCATAAAGAAATGTTAATGAAGGAAATTAAATGATTTCAAATTAATTTTATTCATTTGCAGAATATATTTAAGAAAAATTATAGTATGGAAAGTTATCATACTTTCGTTGTAAAGTTGAAAGTGGATTTTATAAAGCAATTTATGTAATTAAACAAATTAATTCATAAATTACTTTTTTGAATTGAACGAGTTAGAGGCATTTTAAAATCTTTTAATTTTGAAGCAAATGTTCTTAAGTCATCTGTTGGTTTCATGTCTCTTAACTTTTTATTTGAAATTAACTTCTTACTTTACTTATTTCCTCATGATGGTTTTAATAAAAAAATAACATGGGAAGATTAATCAGAATGTTTGAAATATATATGAATCGAATATATTGGATGTAAATTAATTTTTAAACGAAAAATTTCATATTTTGGTAATATCGTTTACAATTCAGATATTATAAAGATAAAAAATTATACATAATAAAAACTAATAGGTATCTACTTCTTAGATTTTAGTTTAAATAATCTAATTTGAAAAAAAGATAACCTATTAGCTGCTAAACTGTATCCTTTAACGTTGTTTTAAACTGATTCTAATAGAATCACTACTGAAATAAATCAGTGTGGCTATATTAAGATAGCAAAACGTACAGCTAAATTAGCATGAGAATAAAATTCATTTAATTTTCTGTATTTTATGATCAGTAAATTAGCATAATATACTCTGTAGGCTTGAATAACTGAAAATCCAAAATATCAACGTTTAGTTTGAGGCTACATGTTTCAAAGTTTGGGGAATAACTTATTTAATTTTCCGTTTTTCGTCACCTTAACCAATGAATTGACTCTCTCTCGATGTTTTTCATTTAAATTGAAATAACGCACAAATTTTACCATTTCATCTTCAGCAGGGAATGGTATTTATAGAAGATGCTGGAAACCGATATTACTTAGGCCATTGGGTCTCCTTTGAAAACTGATGCCCGAAGGCATCGAGCAGTTTTTATTTCCTTTTCGAATTCTATTAAATTCTAGAAGAATACATTTAAGCTTTTAGCAATTGCTATTATGTATGATGCATACGGTAGTAAATGGTTTATATACGGTAGTAAATGCTTTTATAAGGTAGTGATTTTCTTCACTCCGAAGGAAAAGACTGAATTTTTAAAGCAAATATTTTGTGTGACAGCCTTCATACCGAACTTTTGTTGCCCTTAATTAAAATAATTTTTGAAGTGGAAGCAAATCTAATCTTCTTCAGGATGCTTGTACTTTATATAAAAGATAATGAAAAGACAGATAAGAAAAGAAAATGGTATAGTAGTTATATCTTTTATATATATTGATTAAATTCGATAAATCTACTGAGTTATTAACGTGACTTCATACACTTCATGCGTCAAGAGAACGGATTATAAAAATGATATATAAGAACAAAAATACACTTTACAACAAATGACCAATTTCAGAAGAAGAGAAAAAATAAATGTAAATAAAATATTCTCCGAAATGCGTACAAGAAATATATTCCCTGTATTTGAAAAAAATATATTCCATGCATTTGAAAATATGACTTAAACATAAATAATACATCCGAGAATTTGAAAATTTTACTGTACTCTTTGGATTCGAAGGTAAATATAAATTATTTCATTTCATTTAGAAGTCATAGCCTGTCTATTAACATAATTTTAATTTTCATCCTAAATAGATTTGTCTCTTAACTGAAACTAAAATTGATTGTTTTAGTAAAGTCGACTTGTCTTGAGATTAAATAAAAACCTTTTAAGAGCAAATTAATCAGTTTAATTTATTGTGTTACTTATACATAAGGGAATGACTAAGTTTATATCCGAATATATTATCAAAGATAAGTAGACGGGTTAGAAAGAATTAAAATAATTCGACTTTTAAATGTGAATTATTTTAATTCCTTCTATTTAAAATAAATTCCTTTTATTCAAAATAAAAAGCTCATTTTGTTCAATTTTTAATGTTTAATTCTCGAAAGTTCATTTAAGTATAAATATCAGCATGAAAGTTTTAAAATAAAAAGGGTATTAAGTATAAAAATAAGTATGAATCTGATTAAAATATGAGTTCCATATATTTAAAAGTTAAAAAAACACCAAAATACTTTTTCCTCAGTGGGAACTCAAAGGACGAGACAAACCTGATATATAAATGTTCTATTCTGAAATTTGAAATAATTTCATTTATTCATTTAAAAGATATTAACGGATAAAATATAAACTATCAACCATTTGAGAGAGTAGAGATAAGCAGAAAAATGAGTTTGAATTTCGATAATCAAAAGAGATTTTTAAATTAAGACCGGTTTTTACAAAATTTTCCTTTTGAAAATATATTATCATAAAGACAATCAAAATCGTAGAAGAACATTTTATTTGGATATATAGTTTTCGAATAGCTTTTTCTGAGATATATTAAATTATTTTTTGACATCTTTTGATACTATTATCTTCTTTCAAAAAGTCAGATTTTCAAAAAAATATTAATAAATGCCATTCTGAAATTTTTCACAGTTATATTCAAAATGTAACACATTTTAAAGCTGTATATCGAAAATTTTACTCACATTTAATAAATAATACTTTTTAACTATGCATATTTTGTAATTTTCCCCTTATTTAATAAATATAATGTTTAACAGTTCTTTTTTAATATCGTATTAATACTTATAATTTTAACCCAAAAATTTTGTACTCTTATTAAAAGTTAATTCCTTTAAAATCCGAAACACTCACCAAATGATTATGGTTTCCTAGTCATGAAACTGAATACATACTTTGAGGTTTCTTGAGGCAATAAATTCATTAAAATAAACAATGAAAAGCCTCTTATTCATTTATCCCCAGGTTTTAATATTTTCTTAACAGTTCTACTAGACCAGATTTGGTTCCCAGAAATTGCACCAAACAAGAGTTAAATGGTCTTATTTATGAATGTTTTCTACGCGTCTTTAATTCTGTGTTAGTTTTACTTCTAAACCTAATGTTCCGTCAGGTGCAAGGTAGAAAACCTGATTAAACAATATAATGAGGGTATTTTGAAATGCAGAGTGATGTCATTTAAGCTTCATAAAAATTGGAACCAAGCGATTAGTTCGAAAAATATATCAGTAAACAATTTTGGCAACATATCGGTTTTAGACAATAATTTTAATATTAGTTTCATTAAAATAATATATTTTCATTAATATTTGATTTAAAAAAAGTATTTGAATTATTCAGAAATGAAGGAGTAATTTTAAGCTTTCATAACTTTATAAAAACATAAATTTAGGAATAATTGAAATAGTTCTATATAAAACCCTTGAAATGAAAAAAAAAAGTATTTGTTTAGATTTGATAAACATAATTATTTTCCCATTCCTTTTGGTCAAAAAAAATAAAGAATGCTTTAATGCTTAAGTAAAAGTTAGTTTCGCATATCAAAATGAGATTAATGTCTTATAAAAACTATACATAAAATTATATGTAAAAATTATAGTTAAAATTATATATGCAAATTGTATCAAAAATACATATAAAATTATAATTAGAATTATATATAAAATATTTATTTGAATGAAATAATACTAGAATTATTGAAGCGAAGAATAGTAAGTTTTCAAAGTTTGTCTCTCTCTACCTTAATTCAATTAGGTAAAGAATGTTTAAAACATTTTTTGAATATATTTGAGTAGTACTTCCTCAATTGTTATGACATCATGTTTTAAAGTTATTTTTATTTCTTCATTATTGAAATATGGATAAAAATAAGTATTATTAAAAACAAATTAAATCAACAGATTTAAATTTTAAATAATTGTTCTGGAATGCATGATGTTGAAAAGTTGATAAAGTGCATTTAAATAGTCTTTTATTTGAAAAGTTGATAAAGTGCATTTAAATAGTCTTTTATTATCTCACACATAAATAAACAAAGAAAATTTAACTAGCACATGATTAAGCAATTAAACTCATTAAGTAATTAAACGATTCCTTCTTAATTAGCTGTATAGAATTATAATTACATACCATCTGCTTCTGTTGAAAATCAATAAAATAATTATTAAGTTATGAGAGAGACAATTCAATAAAAGGTAAAACTTCTTGATTTAGCGATGAACAAATTAAAGCGATACTCTCTGACGATTATTGAAAATCAACAACATCGATAATAATCACAGTTTCATCCTACAAGTGCCTATGTTTGTCTGAGCTTTAATTGATTTTATAGTTTTTCCTCTTGACATCTTGAACTTTTGTTTTGTATTTCTAAAACTTTGTACATTTAAACATTGTATATTTTCTTTAATGCAATTTTATGCAGCACATATATATGAAACTTCGATCTTTCGAGGTATTAAGTATTGAGTCTTTTACAATTTTGCACGCACATTGAATGCTACGTATAACTATTGTATTTTTAAGTTAAAAAGCTTTCATTAATACAATTTTATGCTACACAAATGTTATGATACTTTGTTTATTTCGAGGTATGCAGTATTAAGCATTTCAAAATTTTACAGGCATATACATTGAGATTACCCCTAAACAGTTTAATCTTGAGTTAAAATGTTTAAATTAATTTAATTTTATGCTGCACAGATATAGGATAATTCGTTTCAGATTGATAATTTAGAAATACAGTATTGAATCTTTTATAATTTTACACCCAAGTTGTATTTTATACAAATAATATTTATGAAACATGTGATTTAAGGACATATAGGCGAGTAATTTTTTAATACCTCATATCATTCAAAATGTTCATGATAAAGCTCAGTTTTTACATTTTATTATGATACATTTGTATGAACCATAGTCGATGGCAGATGCTATAAAAAACAAAAGATCAAATGTTTTTCATATGGATAAATTTATATATATATACCGACTTTTTTTTCTTATACATATACTGCATATTGTACCTTTTAGCATTCAGCCTAAAATTACTATCATAATAAAACCAATTGTGCTTGGGTTTTCCTTCACTTTCTTTTTCTATTAAATAATAAAACAGTAAAATTTTTAGGAATTGAAACTGTAAACAATTTATATAAACACCATTGGGATTGGTTTGACATTTTAGATTTGTCAGTTAAAAAGAAAAATCATCTGCCTGAATTTTCCAAAAGTAGTAGAATGGGCCTGAAATTTGGGTTACAAAATCATTGAAATGTAATAGATAGAATCATAATTTGTAATCTAAATCTATATAAATTTTTACTCGCTGTTTTGTTAGGGCTTTAGAGTGTATAACAATCATCAAAATAACTGGCCTTAATATAAAAACTCTTTCTACAAATATTTTTCTAATAAATTTGGATAAATAATTTTGGGAACTCAATTATTTATTCCTTCATAAAATTATAGAAATCAATGGAACATCAGAAAATAAATGTCTTTATAAACTATTCAAGTTACAATATATAAAAATTTCTTATAATATTTAATAAAAACATGAATTGAAGCCAATGATAGTTACTTTCCTATATCGAAAAACTTTACATTTTAACTGAAAATAAATACAATGTTTTAAAATTATCTTACTGTTTACTGCGTTGGAAAGAAATTAATGGATTTCAAATATTTCAAATTTCTGCTGTTTGAAACATTCTGAATAGAAGAATAGAACATTCTGAATAGAAACATTCTGAATAAAGAGAGAAAAATGCATTACTTGTTATTGAGTTGTACTCTATTCAAATTGAAGTAGGAGTTATATTCATGAAAATATATATTTATTCCTGGAATGTTTTATACAGAATATACATAAAATTCATAATTTATTCCATTCTTTTTTGTTTGCGAAACTTTCTTTTTAACATAAAGAAGATGGAAAAATTGTTTGGATGGAAAAAGGAAGGAAAAATAATTAATTATTTATATGGATATTTCATACAGAATTCAACAATATCAGAACTAAGAGAATTTCAATTGTCTTAGTTTTTTTATTTAGATCTTATACACATTACAAGATTATCAGCAATAAGAAAATTGAAATCTTCTGGAAAGAAGGTTTAAGTTTTTCAATTTGAAAAAGAAGGTTATGTAAACAAATACCTTATCCATCTCTTGACTTTGGTTTCCACTCTTGCATTTTTTTTTCTGTCTGTTAAGCATAATGAAAAGGTAAGAATACAGTATACGCCTTTTACATACACAGAAAGGGAAGAAAAGAATAATTAGTTGTCTCTCTATATATATTATACAGAATTCAACAATATTATAACTAAGAAAATTGAAATTATCTGAAATGATATTTTAGATTTGTCGGCTTGAAAGGGAAAGTCATGTAAACAGACACAACATCCGTCTATTTACTTTGGTTTCCGTTTTTCGATTTTCTGTGGTAAATTGTCAAATGTACAGGTAAATCTACAGCATAGACCTATTCCAGACTTAGAGAAGGAAAGGAAAAAGTAATTAATTTCTTCTATAGAGACTTTATATGTATATATTTCATCCTGTGGTTTTAGAAAAAGTAGTTGATTTTTTTCTCATCTGATATTTTTGCTTTGTTTTCTTTCTTCCAAAAAAATATATTTTCTATGCGGTCGAAGACTGCAATTTTTTATCGCACTTGATTTCTGTTTCTAACCTTATGGCTCTATTCTGACACTCCCACCCCCGCGTGAGTATTATTTGTACTTCGTCGGATTGTCCGGATTTAAAAAGGGTGAGGGAATTACAGTCCGGAATATATGATCATAATTTTTCTTGCTTTACGAGATCTTTTTCATCTTTCCATTCCACTATTTCAAAGAGCAAGTTTACCGGAAAAAGATACTATATATTTTTACACAATGCATAACAAAATAAAAACTGGTAATAAAATTGAAAGTAAAACCGATTGAAGGTAGGATGGGTTTTAATAAATGTTACATTGGAGTGTTTACTTGATTGTAAGTGAGAAAAAGTTTTATTACATATGAATGTAATATTTATGAAATATTTGTTGTTTACTAAATTCTAATTATTTCAATGATTTTTAGTATAACGTACTTTTATTTATATATTTATTACTTTTATTTTACATTATATAATTCAATTCCAAGAAAAGTTATAAAATAAAGGATATTTTATTTTTCGTTTTAAATACAAAACAGAAAAAAAACATTTTGATCAAGAAACAAGAGGAGGTATTTTGAGCATTGCGACCTGTTTTGTCTTGAACGAATATAATAAAATTTGGCAGCCATAAATGTTAAGGGAGATGGTTTCAATTTGTACACAAAAATAATATCAAAAAACACTGATAAGGAAAATTTAGCCATTGTGATAAAACTTTCATTATTTTGTTTGCATATAATACTTTGAGACACAGTACAGAGGATAAAAGGAACGGCTGTAGGAATTCTTGCCATTTTGCAAGAATTCGCTCGTAGATAGCGTTGTCACTACATGAATGTTCCTTATTAACCAACACTGCTTTATGAGTGGGACAAAAAATACCAGTTTTATTCCTCGTAAATATACGGCGATAAAGACAAATATGTAGAGGACAGATTACCATAACCAACTTACGAAGAATTGTTGAAAGATTTGAAATAATAGGAATTTTTGATATACTAGGAGGCCCCTGGTCGTGGGAGGGTTCAGTATTCAAGGACTAGTTCCTGATATTTTTACTCTAAAAGATAAAATAATTATACATATTGGACGAATAAATTCCGATATTCTGCGAGTCATCGTCGAAATTCTCATGTACCGCATTTAATTATTAGGACATAAGAGTGATGCTCACCTTGAATTTGTAAGTTTTTAAATGATAAACCTTTTTCATTGGTATTTGGGTTGGTATTATTTTCTGATTCCATTTGGAACTATGCATTATTTTTATACACATTATACGCTTGTAGAAATTGAAATTGCATAATTTAATGTGTATGGTGGCCTTATTTTGTTGAATTCGTCCAGTATATAAAACCCTACTGGGCTCCAAACACCTCCTGTTATTTATTAATTACCCTGTATTTCGTCATAAAATTTACTTAATCAATTAACTGAATATATTAATATAAAAGATGATATATTTTTTAATACAATTCACAATATTTAGAAAGAACAGTATTTAGTCATTATCACGTGAATATCGTAGCTACCATCAAATTTTGATTATTTTTTATGTTGTAATATTAAAATTTTTAATTTTTAATATTGTAGCCCATAATTTAAAATTTGTTTTAATATTGTGGAATATTTTATCACAGTCACATGCAGATGAGTAGCCAGATAAAATTACACAGGTATATTTAAACTAGTTAATATCATATATAAAATTAATAGAAAAATTAATATTATATATTAAATAAGTTAAATTAGTTGATTAATAATATATTTCAGAAAATGTAAAAGGTTTTTTAATATAAACTAGCTTTACATTCTGGATACTATAAAAGAATCAGAAACTTATAGGAATTCCACAACTGAGACCGAAGAAAAAGTATATTGATTAAAGTGAATTAAGTGGAATATTGATAAAAGTGGTTAAAGGAAAAGGAGAAAATACGGAAACGTTTTTATTAAAAATTGAAACGATATATTTCAATAAAATAATAGATGCCCTTTTTTTCTTTTTTAATAAAGTGAATTAACATTTCACCTGTTTTTATAGAATAAGTATATACGGTGCTATTACTAACGTGATTTTTTTCTGATAAGGAATAATATAAAAATTTACATTCATTCCTCATCTATAACCTCATATTTTAAGTTAATATTCTTAACATTATATATGATGAAGGTGGTACAATAGAGTTTGTTATATACTATACATAACAATCTGGACATTTCATTTAATGGTATACTTAAAAAATACATTTGAATAAATTATGTATTAATTGAATATCATAGAAGCAGTCCAAATATCCTTTATCCATACCGTATATTATTTTATTACTCAGAAAAAAGCAAAATAATTTCACTTTGGGAATTGTCTTTTCTCCTTGAAACTTTCGAGGAGACAGTGAAGCCCAATGCGCAGGCAGACATAGCCGATGGCGATCAAGGCCAGACTGGAAGACGGGATAGCAAAAGTAATTTATTGCAGTTACGAAGACTTCGTATATTTCTAGAGTCTTTTTTTTTCTTCTCTCGATTGGACATGAAGACAGGTTTTTCCCCCTGCTCATCTACTATTTTGATTTGTCTATTCCTTTCTTATGCCTTGGAAAATTCTGTATATGCTTTCGTTCCTGTTCAAAACATACCAATCTCCTGTCTCCTGTCGTTTCTTTCTTGCCTGGCTCATACCAATGCCATTTGTATGCTTTATTTGCTCTGCATTTGTCTACACTTTAAAAGATGAAATGATAATTGATCTTGATGAATGAAAAAAATAGCATTATAATTCTTTTTATATATAACATACTTATATATATGTATATATTTAATTTAATTTATGTGTTTTATGCTAAAAAAACCGATTTTGAAATCAGATTTTTTTTACCTCATGAATACTTTGAAGCATCAATCAAGGCGTCAAGGAAAAACTAATTTAATTTTTATCAGTTAAACAATATAATTAATGAAATTTAAAGTTTTATTCCTTTCATATAGCAGAAAAGAATGAAAAATATGTGACTAAAGCGTATTTTAAGTTGACTTAATATACTTCAAATTAAAAATTGAAGAATAAATGTTAAGATATGTAAATGTTTTAAATATTTCTACTTTTTAGTATATACACAAAATTATGCTACACAATTTTTATTATTTTTTTCTAATTTTCTAATTTTCCATACATAAATTATTATTAAATCCTGGATACTAATGATATTTCCTTTATATTTTCAAGCAATAAATAAAAGAATTTAAAGGTATGAAAATACTTTTAAAATGTGCGAAAGTTCTGGATATCATTTCATGATAAAAATTCAATCTTGATTCAAATTCAAATTAATTTTGAAATTCGCATTTAATAACGTAACGTATGCAAAAAAAGTTTAAATTTAATACAAAAATCTGAGTAAATTTCCAGTAACTGGAAATCTCTTTGAAAAAATAAAATTAAATAAATCTTTAAACATTCTTAAAATTTCGGGAAATGATTATCGCAAAATAAATTAAGCAATGGATGACTCTAATTTTATCTATTTACTCAGAAGAACAGTCTGAATATTTTCTCACTTTTGATGTAGTTTTTAACCAGTTTAATCTTATTATCTTAGTAATAATATTGTTAGAAATAAGTTATAAATGTTTTAATTAAGTGTCTTTGAAATATGTTTTATCAAATTGTAGTTCTCATAATAAAAGAAAAAAAATCTTAAACGTTTTATAAGAATGTTATTTAAAAAAACATTGAAATGAAAGATGCATTATAGAATCACATTAGATCTATATTTGAAACAGATCACTCTCATAGTTGTTTTTTCCTCATTACACTTGTCACGTTTGATTTCTGTTAAAATAATTGTTCAACATGAGTTCTTTTAAAAACTTCGATTAAGATATCTGGAAATTTATTTCCTTGACCGATTGACTATTTAATTTAAAAAATGGGAATCAGTTTTTTAACGCCAGTGAACAAATATTTTGTATATAATTTTGGTTAATTGACATCCAAAATCCCATTTAATATAATTTCAATCAAACGAATACACACCATAGAAAAACTAATTTTCTTTATCACAGTATCAAAATTCTCAACGAAAATAAATACTATGCTTTAAATTATTAAATGTATACAATTGGGAATATCATTTGTAAAGAATTTAAGTATTTCACCATTTTCATTCTAATTTTAAATTTTCTATTTAAACAGCGTGAGTAAACATAGAAAAATTGAGTTATTATTACTCAGTTTTACTCTTTTTTAAAATAAACAAAAGTTATGTAATATTCATGAAAATGTATCTTCATTCTATCAGTTTCAAACTCAGTTCGTAAATAAAACGCAGCACTTATTTGATTTCATTTTTCATACTTGCGTAAATTTCTCTATAAAGATGAAAAGGAATATAACAGGTACATTCTTTGTGTTTAAATTTATTTCATTTCAAAAAAGAAAAAAAAAATTTTTCACTTCCCATGATAATCGTTTTATTTGAGTTTAGAAAAACACTTTTGTGTTAGATAAAAGAAAAACTATATTCAAATCTTTTGGCCAAAGCGAGTATAATCTTTTCCATTTTTTAAATTAATTTTTAATTTATTTTAATTTATTTAATAAATATGATATTTTAAAAACATAAAAAGGCTTGATGTAGAATCACGAGCAATAACGAAAACACCTAGGGTCCATTGGTACTGACGTGTTAAAATGATATATAATTATTAACGAATATTTTAATTACTTCTTTGAATTAGAGTATATCATAAAATTATTTCAAACTTCAAATATAGAATCCATCAAACTATACATGAATTAATTGTATTTGTATACTACTTTCAAAGTTAAAATACTGGTCCTAAGGTTTCAGATATAAAAATAAAGAAGCTTTTTTTTTCTTTTGAATTGTTGGAAGAAAGTTAATTCTTGGAAGAAATGATTTTCTGGCAAATGGATTGGAAGTAATTGACTGACCTTGCGTGACCTCTATCTTCTACTGGCATTACTGTTTTTTTGGGAAAGGTATATGAAAATAACGATTTACAATTTTTTTTCCTCTCAAATAAAGCTTTGAAATTTAGGGCAAAAGGTGATATATAAGTATTCTCTAACAAAAGTTAGACAACAAACGATGAAAAACAAAATATGATTTTATACTTCCCCAGGTATAAAGGGAAAACAAAATAAAACTTGCTGGTATAATTTTTTTAAAGTCTATTGTTGAATTTACACTTTTCACAAATATTCACTTATAGATGTTTTGTAATTTCTTTTCTTTTAAAACAAGGAGAGACTTCATGTCTGAAACACGTTTAAGCAAATATTTTCTAGAATTCTTGCTAAATCACAGAAAATTATATTTTAAAAAAAGCCTTTATTTCCATAAAAGTGTTCAAATTTATCAAGTGTTCAAATTTATCCAATCGTCTCTTCTAGGATTTTAGGATTTCTGGCTTATTGAGTTATCACTGTTAATAATTATGTAAAAATGGAGAACAATATTAAATTTTAAAAACTCAAAAATAATTGAGAATATAGTCTTCTACGTTTGGATCTAAATCAGCAATTGATGCTACTTTTGATACAACAATTCAAATATAATTATTAGTCGGATTAAGCCATACATTTTCCTGAAAACCCCCATTAAATTATCATTAAATTGACATTGAATTATCACTATTCTGATATCTCTATATAGGTCTCGAGTCAGTGTAAAGATTCCAAAATTCTTGAAAATACTATTCAAGACATTTGGAAAATGAATACACAAAAAAGCATTAGTTCTAAAAACATCGATAAATGACGGTGTAAGACAAATAAGAAACTATATATAAAGGCAAAAAAAATCACAAAAACCTACCATAAGTAATTTTCATTCCTAATTTATATTTCTTATATGAAATAAAAAGATTAAAAAAGTGATGAGAATCAAACTTTCATTGCAACTGTAATGTACACAATAACTACAAAGATTTGCATAACCTTTGGCTAATGATCTAAAAATGAAATAGATAATGCTGGGAAAATATCCATCTTATCAGAGATGGATTTTAGCTTTGCTTGTTAAATTGTTTTTTGGAAACGAAGGACATACTGTCACTGCACTTCGAGAGTTTCGTCGACTTGACAATTTATTCAAAGGTCCAAGATATACCAAAGCATGCTCAAAAATTTTGTATACCCCTGATGCAACAGCTCCATTTTCTTGAGTGTTTTAACTTTATATGCAAAGCTTTCACACATTGAACTTTGGAACATAAGTTACTTCGATACTGATGATAGAGAAATTAGTTGTGTGTTTCCAGCAATCTAAACATTTTATTCTGTTCACCTTAATCCATCTGGTTTTTGGATCTAGATTTACCTAAAAAATATTACTTAGTGATGAAATTTGGTAACTTTGACAGATTTCAAAGAAAATCTCACTCTACATGGGTGATGCATCTCATGAGACCAATTACGATTGACAAATGAACAAGCTGTACATAGAATACTAACTTACATATAGAAAAAAGAAATCATAATTAGCAATTTTGTTTGCATCTATAACGTACTTGCTATTAAATATTTGATACGTGCGTATAAAATATGTTATAAATATCTGTTTTGACTATTTTCCAACAGATTGTTTTGTTGCATATTCTCCATTTGTCTTCGTTTCTGGTACTATTTTTTCCATAATCCATTCTAGAATTGTGAAACATTTACACAAATTAATTAGCTGAATAGAATCCTTAAATTAGGAGTGTTGATCATCTTGTATACAGCAGCATTTTATTATTTTAATTAGCTGAGTTGGTACTTACGTATTATACTGTCTTCACCAATGATCGCCAAATGTTTAGTAACTCATTGGTGGCGGATATAAATTTGACGATAAACATCAACGGATTACACCATTGCCGGATTGCTATAATTGGCGGTTTAGCAACTCATTGGCGAGGATTTCAAATTTGGCGATAAAATTGTCTAAAAGTCTAATACGTAAGTACCGCTGAATTTCCCTTAAGAAACTAGCCTCTCAGATTGCATCTGAATAAGTTGCGAATTACGAATAACGATCCCCATTTAAAATAATAACTGTCTTTCTGTTAGAAAATATTAATTTCAATTATTTCAGATATTAAAAAGACCTGAATAAAACTGTCTATCAGTACGATAATTTAATTATGACGAAGTTAAATTTTTAATCATTACGAATTCAATAAAAAAAATTTCTATAAAAAAACTCTATAATTTGTAAAATAAAATTAAGCACATGTAACATGCAGAAGAGAATAACTTGTAAACATTTCAGATCCATAACTAAATTTTTTCGAAGAGTTCAAATTAATTAGTAAATGATTTTTTTTTCAAAATTTAAATCTCAATAGGTATTTTTATGAAAGGGAATCAAAAATCTCACCCCGAAATATAACTCTAAAGTGATGATAAACTATTTCAAATATAATAAAAATTAATTTAAAATTACTGTAAAAATTTACTTTGAATTTAACATTTAATGCCTCATTTTTGAAATCTAAATTCATTTTTTAAAGTTATTCGTTTTCTTATTTTACTCTTAATAGTTTTCCAGAATAAATCGAGACAGCGTATAAATTCTTTTTTTTATTTATTCATATTAAATTTGCACTTTTTTAAAAATCTTAATGTGCTTATGAAACGATGAAACCGTAGGGTATCATTTTAATTATAATCATTTTCAAATTTCGAATCTTGACTGAAGAAAAAGTAATTATATGCATTTTTCGATCGGTTATTTTACACTAAAGATGAATTTTTCAAACAATAAGACTGGTGATTTGAAATTTTTACCAATAACTTTCTAAATAAAACGTATTTATGATTTAGAAAACGTATTTTATTATAATTACTTCAGAGTTGTCGTCAGAAATAAAATAAATATATTGAAATTATAAATTCATCTTATGCCAATTTACGAAAATTTAGATTTGATATTTTTAAAGAACATCTTCATTTTAGACTTTCCAGATTTTGAAAAACTCGTTTTTGGAATATTTCCTAATGTTTGAATATTCATTTCATGAACTTTGACTAGCAAAATTGAGGATGCGAGGTTTTTCCAATCTTGTTGTTTCTCATGTCGGTTCGGCTGAATCATATCTCATGTTATTAGTCAAAAGAAAATGAAGGGAAGGAGAAATAACATGAACACAGATGTGATACAATTTGAAATTCAAATGTATTATTTTTTAAATTAATATAAAGGTATAATTTTTTTTTTAAATTTAGAAATAACATGTCGTGAAACAAGTTTTTTTTCAAACATATTCCATTCTTTATATCAAACTTCATATTTATGGAAAAAAAATCTGAGGAAGAAACGTAACTTTATGAACTAAATACTATTATTTTATTAACTAGTAACTTTATAATCAACTTTATAAACTAAATACTATTATTTTATATTTTATACTAGGTATGTGACAAACATTATATAGCTTCTTATAACAGTTATTTATAAGATGATTTTATATATACGTCAAACATGCTGTTACTATTTTACTTTATTTTAACCAAAAATTAATATAAATCAAAGAATTAAAAATAGCTGTACAAATCCAGTCAATAAATATATCAAAATAAAAAAAAACATTTACATGTAAAAACATTAATTATATAAATTTAATTTTTACATTTAGCCTTCTTAATAAATGAAAGAAGCCATGAACATTGGAAGAATCAAGGAAAAAAATCAATTATAATTGCCTTCTCCATCAATTATTTGAGCTTCAAACTGAAATAAAAGTCTTAAAGTTAAGATCAATAAAATTTAAAAGCACATACAATTATTAAGACAATGTGAATGTTGATTATTTTTCAATGATTGTCAAACATTTCAAAATTGTTACTTCTTTTACTTATCTTTATGTCTTATTGATTTATTTAAGAGAGTAGTTAACATTTATAAGCTGTAAGCATGAAAAGCAGGGAGAGTTGGTAAACTCTCTGTACCGTATACCTCAGACTACTTGTCAGTGCCATGTGAAATCAATGTCTCTTCGGTTGCTGGCAGTTTTGTGGGATAAAGGTGGTCTTTCATACTATCAATAAGGTTTCTGTATAGCAATGATTCTTCGGTGTAAATGATGCATAAATAAGTTATATAGTTAAGGTTTGAGATAAATAAGTTTTGATGTTCGTTTGAAAAACCATTGTAAAGTAAATTCATTGTTTGGGTTCTTACTAGTGTTTCTGTAATAGATCGTTTTATAGATTTTATATATGAAGCGCTAACGTATATAGCCGAAAAATCTCCCTTATTACTTATTGCCAAATGACAAACAAACCCTTATAGAAATTTCTAAATGCTTTATTGGGGGTTTTTACAGTTCACTTGAATTCATTTCCTCGTTTAGTTAATTATAAAGTGGCAAAATGTTATTAGAAAGTTTCTCGAGATGTTTTGTTATGTCACCAAAAAGTGCATTTAATCAATATTCGTTTCCAGCTATTTCAGTCTGATGAAGCGATTACATCGGCAAATTCAAGAAACATGATACAATATTGAATCATATTATTTAGTAATGTATAGTATAATAATACAAAGTATTCACAATATTAGGTAAAATGCTGATCTACTTGGAATGTTTTTTTTACTTGTGATGAGAAATATGATAGCTCATTTAGAAATAACTTGAACAACCTTTGCATGTGTTATGTTTAGTATATATCTAATTAAAAACTGAAATTAGTGTCATTTCATTATTTTGAATGAAAGAATTTATTCAATCATCATAATAATAAATGAAAAAAATTGTGAATAATATATATATTTTTATTTAACAAGAAATCAAAACAAGTGAATAAAATTCTGTCACAATAGCAAATAATTCATTAAAAATCAAAGAATCAAACGAAATAATCCGAAAGACGACATAGTAGTTTAAAACTATCAAGAGATTAAAAAAAAATTAGAAAAGAAAAAATGCATCAAAGCACTTTAAAAAACAAATCGAATTAATAGAATTATCCCTTTATGAATTAAAACAGGAAGTAAAAGAGTTCAAAATTAAAAGAAATTGTTTAAAAAAAAACAACTTCTCTCACAAAAGTTACTATCCATTTACCAGAAAGGGTGTTTAAACACGCATCGGCAGTTTAGTAAAGAAAACTTTTTCCAGAAATATGATCTCAAGAGAATAAATGTGGATTTTTTTCCAATGACATCATTTTTTTAATTTGTCCATAGAAAAGCTTTCTTGTTTTTAGAAAACATTGGGATGTATAATCTAATTATAGTATTCACCCTGAAAAATTGTTTTCAAAACATTAATTTTCTTAAATAATTTTTTAACTGGAGGAAATTTCACTCAACACGAGGGACGAGGGTATTTGAAAAATTATTTAATCGAAAAATCGATGTAGTGTTATTTTCCACAATGTATTTTGGACAAATGGTTTTACTCAAATAAAAAATGTTATTTTTTCATCTTTTGTCTCGATAATTTTAACTGAGAAGTCATTTTTTTTATTTTTAAAATAATTCAATGTTATTTAGTTCCATTTTTATACAATATATTTGTGCAAATTTATGATATCTCAGAGGAAACTATTCTATCTAAATAATCTGTGAAACCTTAATTTATATACTTTAAAATGTGTTATAAAAAAAATAATTTAGAGTACAAAGCTCAAGTTTTTATTTTGTGGTTGTCAAAGGAAATTATTTAGTTTTATTAAATAATTGTAAATTATTAAACTTAAATATTTGATAAAAGCGTAGTGTCTGGATATCCACTTGCATAAGTTATTGACCAACTTCTTTACACTACTCTTTTACATTTTGAATACCTGAAAATATCATTAAAGAATCGCAACGGTACCTTTGGGCATATTTTGCTCATAGTGATAAATTTTGCAAAGTTATTCGTTTATTTTTGATGTATACTTGATTAAAATTATATAAATAAACAAAGGGTTCTTGCTTCCATAGAGATAATAGATACATGAATATTTATTGGAATTTTTACAATACAATGAACTTAATAATAGATTTTATAATCATTAAAATTCAACAAATTTTTAAAAAAAGATGTTAAATCTCTAAAATAATCAGAACGATTTAAATGAAGAGGTGAAACTGATGCTCATAAAATTATCTGAGTGCTTTAAACATTGTATAATATTATCGTTCTGACTTGATCCTTAAAAGCTAGGAGTAGGATGTAATTTTAATGAAACCTTCTGTATATTAGGTGTAGAGACAATTTTTTAGTATTGTTTATACGTGATTTTGAATCTTAGAACCTCTGGTAAAGTTTATAAGCTTCTTTTTAGAGGTTAGAGGTGTGTAGGCGTACCGAAGGAAAAAAAATAATATTGTTTTGTCTATTACCAAAAATAGCTATTAAGTTTAAATTCCTAGACTATATATTTTAAAAACCAGGGATCATCAATAAACAATTTCGAGTTATATATTTTTAACCCAACTCTGAGTATGGAAAATAAAAAAATAGATAAAATTATAAATGTGACTATACTTGAAAGCAAACCCTTCATCATCGATTTATTTAAAGTAAAAAAGTACATTAAAAAGTCGATTTTCCTCGAAAATATTGAAAAAAAGTATTTCATTTAATAATCTTAAATATTGAAACGTTTTTCCTAGAAAGAAACTCAAATTTTGCTCTTATTAGCATATACACATAGCTTTTATTTTAATATTTTTTTCACATTTTAAATTCTACTTTTTGATTTTATTTCAATTCATTTTTATTTTAATTACTTTTTTATTTTTAAAATACTATTTGTTCCAAATTCTATATTTTGATTAATTCTTCTGATATAAAACATCATATAATAAAATCGACTTCATATTTTTAAACTATAATTTATAAAAAAAATTTCCTTATATTTTGCATTTAATAAGCTACAGAATAAATATTCTGTTCAGCTAACAACCTTAACATTCACTAGTTTTAATGATTTATAATGTGATAAAAACAATCAATTTAGGTTATATATTAGTCATGCTACAGTATTTGTGTATTGGATATAAATACCGCTACTTTTAATTGAAGACCTAGATAAAAAAATTATGTTATCAGTTAAAATTTAATAATACATTTCAAAAACCAATTTAGAAAAATTTTACATCAAATATAATTTTATAATCTTAAATATATTTCTTCCTATTTCCATTATACTGTCGGCGTTTACTTGATACTTTTTGTATTTGTAAGTGTTTTTTTTTTTCATTTTACTCTTTTGAAAAGAAAAAGAAAAGTATAAATAACTTATAGCCTTTCGAAACATTTTCGAAGTCGAAACATTTAAATTTGAATTTAAATAAGGCTTTAACAATACACAATTTGAAACTAATAACTAATTATGAACTAAATATGAAAATATGAAATGAAAATGAAAAATGTGAAAATATGAAATGTATGATGAAAAATGAATATGAAAAATATGAAAAAAAAACACCCACTAAATTTGAAATTAATATTTTAAGGTTATAGTAGAGTTTTATACTTAAAACAGTTCTTAAAAAGTTTAAGTGCTTAATATTTAGATCTTTCTGCTTTCAAATTTGTTCTAATGAACTGCGCTCTTGATAGGTCAACTTGCAGCATTAAAAGCTGTGACCTTAAGCTTCATTTGACTATGCCGTGTATGACGGTTGTTCAGCAGTTCAGATCATTCATTTTCATAGATTTCATACACTCCATAATTGAGTACAGAACTGCATGCAGATACAAGTACTGTTGGAGAGACAGAGAGTCATTAAATGCGCATGATTTACTCAAAGATTCACAAATATCTTCAATTTTGATAAAGAAGCAAGCTATTAAACAATATTAATATAGATCTGTTAAGTTAGTGAATGGTCATTTTCATAAACATAAATTAAAAAAAAATTATAATCACAAACTAATTTGACGAATTATAAAGAAGATTTGAACACGGATATTTTTCAAACCTCCGATAAATTTTGTGTTATATGCTTTATCTTGTTAATTTTTTACGAAAAGAAAACTAGGCCTATTTTGCCCACTTTTGATAAGTTTTGAGATTAAATTAATTTATTTGGTCATTTTTTTACGAAATAAGAACTAGGTGTACTTTTCAGAGCAATGAATAATTAACATCAGGCAGTTTAAATAAATGTTTCAATTGGAAGAGTTTATTCCCCTATAATGCGCTCTAATTAGTCACAGGGTTACTATCATGGTGAGAGAAAGATGTTTATAAAAAATAATAGGGCAATAATTAAACGAAACGTATTTCTAGATTAATTTTATAATTTTATTAATAATTTTTTATTAA
This sequence comes from Argiope argentata, assembly GCA_026289955.1. NCBI lineage: Eukaryota > Metazoa > Arthropoda > Arachnida > Araneae > Araneidae > Argiope > Argiope argentata. Next base: position 7,969,947 of record JAOUZG010027119.1, on the reverse strand, counting down.
TTTTATTAAATTTATTTTCTTTATATATCAAATATATAAAATATTATTATTCTTAAAATCAATATTTATTATTAAGTATACATGCTAAGAAGATGATATATGGAAACCATATTCAGAATATATATATAAAAAAATGTTGGTTGTAAGTTTTTTTTTATCGAAATAAAGAACAACCAAAATTCGATAGATTGTTTCAATCAAAATATTTTAATTTCCTCAAATAAATTTACCACTTATTTAAATAATTTTCTTACAACTAGTTCACTGCTACAAAAACTGATTATTATGTATCTTCTAAAACAAACCAATGTCAAAATTTGGAACAAGGGAAAATCAAATTCATTAAAAATTGAACCATAAATCTTTCTTGATTCAAAGATAAGCAAATTAGAATGACATTCTCTAATGTTTCGTATTATTGAAAATACGCAACATGGACAAGAACTCTGGTTTGAGACTATAAATTCCGAAGTTTATCTGCAACTTTAATTAATTTCTTATTTTTTTGCTTCTAGAGAGCAAATGAATTTCACGAGTATTTTCTCCCTTGTGCTTGAAAGATACATTCAAAATGAAATGCAATCTCTACTTAATCAATTCGCCGTTGCCTGAGAATGCTAATTACTTAAGAAACAGTAAATCGATATTTATCGGCATGTAAAATTGATTCTTGCTACAAAGTGGATATTTGGGGATATTACTTTGCATTTAATTTCATTTAGTTTTCGAAACTATTTATCTTTTAAACTATGCAAAGTAAATTTTAATCAAATATTAACATTTTGTAATACATTAAAAATAGTCAATTTACTCACATTATTATTAATTGTCAGAAATTGAATATACTTTTAATAATGTTACGAATTTTTTAATTGTTACATAATAATTATTATTAGTTGATTGGATAAGACTCCTCATATAATTTTTCGATTGTTTATAAACTAAATTTTTTTTTGTGAATTATGTATGTGAATTTAAAATACATAGAATCCATATATTATATTTATAATTTTACTTTATTTCAAAAAACTTATATTTATATTTAATGAATCCATTTCTAAATTATATATATATATATATCAGGTGTCCAAAAAGTTCCCGTACTCCAAATTTAAAAAATCATTTTCCATGATTTTGTTTCAAGTATATTAAATTTTGCCATAAGAGTAATGAATACATAGACATGCTTGAAGCTTTTTTCGGCGATTGACTTATCTAAAAAAATTTTTGGCGCCTCGATCCCCTGATCTGACCATCCCGGACTTTTTTCTGTGGGGATATTGAAAGGACAAAATTTATGAAATTCGTCGCGTCACATTAAATATTTCACATGAATAATTACATTACGAATGCGTACTTTGTGTTTTATAAAATTTAATTTAATGATTTGAAACATAAAGTTACAGAGAATACATTCCTCTGCTTTACATTGGAAAACGGATATTTCTAGAATATTGATATCTTTTTGAATCTGAATGAAATTCTATTGAAATCAAAGATATTACTTATTTAAAGATATATACTTGTTGATTCCTTAGAAAATAGTTTTAGAGATGTGATGCAATGCCTAGAAATTAATAAAATATATATACATTTGTTGTAGTTTATTTTCAGTATTTGAAATCATTTGAGAAAATAAATAAATTCAAATGAGTAAATAAGGAAATATTTCATCTAATAACATTTTTCCTTGAATATTAACCGTATGGAAGTTTTCGGAAAGACTGCATAACAAAATATTACGATTTCAAAAAGAGTTATCCATTTAAGAATGTTTCGAAGCATGTGATAATTAAACTTCCAGATTACATAAAACATATAATCTACTTACAGTCTTGATATTCAAACTAGAAAACACTATATTAAAATATATTCTGTTTATTGAAACATACTGTATTGAACACTGTATTAAAACCTATAGTAAAACAGTATTAGAGCAATTAAATATTCTTATCATAAAATAACATAGTGTATGAATTATTGCAATTTTTTGAATAATAAATCCAAATAATGTATTAGTTAGAAAATATAATTATAATTATGTCTATTTCTGTAAATGTAAAAATATATCTAAAAACAAATATGTGATTTCAGAATTTTTATAAATCGCTGGATTTTATGATTTTAATCAAATGAAGTTGTTTCTGAACTGATTGATATTTGGTATCTTGTTGCATAAAAGAAGATCATGAATATTAAATGATAAACATAATTACTCAGCAAAAGGGCCTTTTCTCTTTCCAAATTTAACCCCTTTTGATATGGCATTTTCAATAACTCTCCACGTGGAAACTTCTTAAAATGCACTCCCTTTCCCGTTATCAGAAATAAGTCGAATGAAACCTTTTAGAATAATAGTTTTACGTTTCAGAATTCTAAAAAGAAAACATGGAAGCAGTCACCCTCACCCGTTCCTATTTTGCTATTAGAAATGGAAGAAAACAGAATCATCACTATTTGGAGTTGCAATTTTCCCCTCGGAGGTTTGTTTGTGACAGTGAAGCATAATGTACAGGCAGACATAACCAGTGAAGTTCTATTCCAGGCAGGGAGTAAAGAGAAGAAAAGTAATTTATTGCATCCATAAAGGCTTTATATATTTATTTCGTCTATTTTTTTAAAGAAAAAGTACGTGGAAGTTTTTTTTTCATCTGATCTTTTTGTTTTGCTTACTTCTTTTTTTTTAGAATAAAAGTTCTATTTTCGCTTCTGTGCGGTTGAAGACTTTGCTATTTCTTATTGCACTTGATTTCTCTTTCTGGTCGTATGATTTCATTCCGATCCGCCCCCTATGTGTATTATTTGTACTTCACTGGATTGCCTGGATTTCGAGGGGTGAGAGGATTACGGTCCGGAATGTATGATCACGATTTTTCTTGCTATTCCAGGTCTTCTTCCTATTTTTATTTCATTCTTTCAGTGAACAAGTTTACTGGAAAGAGAAAGCATATATTTTCACGCTAGATATGTCAAAATAAAAACTGAGCTCTGAATTGAAAATAAAACATTTTAATAGATGGGAATTTGAAGTGCTTACTTGTTAGAAAGAAAAACAATATATTTGAATTATGTATTTTGATTAATAAATATGGCGCCTTTCAATTACTAGTTATTTCATAAAAAATGATTTTTAATTAACAATACTATATACATTAATATTCATTTTGATTACCTGCTTTATTATGTATTTGAGTGATATATTTATTTATATATCTATGTCTTTAAAATATATATTGTTTGCCTGATCATTAGGTTTTTTTAGTGTAAAAATTTCATAATGAGTATTCAATATGACTTTATTGTATTAAAAGATGTTGGAATATTCTTAAAATAAAGGCATGAAACCAATATGTAAATAACAATGTATTAATACATATTATGTTGATACTTGAGATACTTCATACTTTTGAACTCTTTACCTAGACTGAGGAATATTATTTCTTGTTCTTCATTTTACGAAGCTATTATAGATATTGAATTTTATATGTTGAGAAAATCTTAAAATTGTTTTTGAATGGAAGTAGAAACAATTCTGAATTAGAAAGAATACTATCAGAAAGAATACTATGTATATATATAAGCATCATGAAGACTTATAAAACAGATTATAAAATCTACAGTGTCCAACAAAGTTTTTTCGTTATTTCAATTCCATTTTATTGATTTCATGAATTTTATAACTGTATAATCAATTTATTAATGCTAAATATATCTTACTAATTTGATATTTTTTGGATTAAAATATTTTAAAATAACTACAAAATGTAAATCAAAGCGTTCTACATAATAAATATTTGAAACGTAGTCTTATTTCAGTTATATACTGATTGAGAAAATCAACTAAATAACTTTTGAAAATTTAAAGAAAAGTTAAATAAAAGCCTATTGTAGAAATAAATAAAATAAAAGGATTTGAGAATTGTGGAAATAAAATTTTAGAAGCAAATAATTTATGTTTTAAGGTTTATTTTGAGGACTTCAAAAAGAACTCAATTGGCTTTTAAGAAATTTTTTTTTCTTAACTTCCCAGGAAATTGTCTTAAAATTCCAATTGCGGAGTTTTCGTTTAATTTACTTTGCCATTTTATAAATTCCATAAATAAGTAGTAAAAAATATTCATAATAATTGGGAAATACAGAGCGTTTTCATTGAAATCGCGTACATAAGAGTGTTTTTCCTTAACCATGAAGTTGTACCTTGAAGATTTCACAGAAATAACTACCACTTTGTAAATTAAATAAACAAAAGAAATAGCTGCATCAATTCTATAACTTTTTTTCTTAATAAATCCATTAACTCATTTATATTATTTCAAAAACAATAATAGATTGCTTTTTTCCTTAGAAATTCTTATTCACTGTATTTCTTTGCATAGATATTTTTAATATATATTTTTTAATTGTGTGCTTATTTAATAACCTTTAGTGCTCCATTATTATATGTTTATAATTTTATTTTACTACTATCAGTACCATTAATATTTATTAATAAAGCATTACGGATCACTCATTAATAAATACAAATATTTTATAATACAAAAATGGTTAAAATATTATAAAAAACATTGTCATCCATTAAATTAAACCTTTCTGAATAGACGAATTAATTGGTAATTAATATATTTCAACAAAAATAATTTTTTGTATATGTATTACCATTAACGTTAAGTGGAGACCTTAGAAGAATTAAACACTCAGACGAATTGATTTATGTGCCTGTAAAGCCTGGTTGGGAGGGCGTTGGATTTGCCTCCCTTGGGCTGCAGGTTCAAACCCAGCATTCCAAGACGCAATAAAAAACGAATCTAAAATTTCTTTTAAATATATACAATAAAAATAATTGTTCAGTAATAATATTAAGTATTGGTAAATTTATTATTTTCCCAAAGTTTTTTTTTTCAATCATCCCACTTACAAAACAAAATTTCTCTCTCCCGTAGAAACTTTTGAGTTCGGACAAATTGATACCATCTCAATACGTTTCGTCAATTGATCATAGTTAAAAATTTTAAATTCATACCATCTGCTATATAGAATAGGAATTATATCTTAAAACATCTAATTCTATCTGTGGATGTATGGTAAAAACTATACTATATTCTGTGCATTCACATATAAATAACATGTAGTTTGCTTTCACCATATCAAATATAATATATAATTTTAAAGCTGATTAAGGGAGAAAATAAATGCTTGAATATTGCAAGAAACAGAGATTCAGGGATCTACCAGCAAATTGAAATTGAAGAAAAATTATTTCCTAATCCGATTTTAAATCCCTTGCTTTTGTAAAATATGTCAAATCATGTTATCCATTAGGATTTAAGTATTTTATTATGCAAAAAATGCAATTTTCTTTATGTAACCTTCGTTTTTTATAAAATATCTTTATTAATTGTTCAGTTTTTTTTCTATTTAAATTGCTCAAGCTATTTTATTTAAAATCAAGTATTTTATAAAATTGGATTTGTGTAGAAATATATTGAATCTTTCTTTCAAAGAGTGTCAATAAATAAATAAATAATATTTTGGATTATTTATGAGATTTCATAAGGAGAATGATACAGGGTCAAATCCAAAAATTAACCCTGTTATATAGATGAATAGTTTAGATTTACTACAGGTGTAAGAAATACTGAATTGAAATGGCGATAAAGCGCCACGTTTGGCGCCCTCTGGCTCCCTGTCTGCCCTCGTGAGATTTACAGAAGAAGAAATGCATGTTCTGTTTTCATTTGAACTTAGGATTTTCGTAGCGTGGTTGTGTTTGATTAATTACTCGTAAGTTGTTACTTCGAAATTGAAACGATTGAGAATTTTTTCAGCAGGTAATGAAGAAAAACAGCTCTATATTGCATAATTTAGAATTTTTTTAATGTTTAGAAGGATATGGGGAAGAAACATACCTTTTACATTGCATTTCATGCACGTCGATTCTCTGTACGATCTCAGCTCACATTTTAAGAAACAAAAAAGAATGTAGTATCAGAGTTCAATATGCATAATTTTACATTTGAAAATAATATAGGGAGCTCTTTAGAGTTAAAGATTTTAAGCATTTCGGACCTCATAGTTGATTTAAATACAAAACTTTCCTCAGAAATCTCCTGAGTTCTTTTAAATGGGGTATATTTATAAAAAATTAATAAGTCAAACTTATTCGTTACAATATTTAGGCTTTTAATCGGGAATTATAAATAACATTTTAATGCAACAGAATCAGCAATTCAACTCCCCTAAATGTATTACATTTCGAATATTTACTTTTAGCTAAAGGATAATGCAACAGATAAATCGATCAAATTATCTAATCTCGTTTATAAAATGCCAGATTCAATAAAATTTATGCAGTCTATTATTGCAAAAATTAGTGTTTCGGTAAAATTCGTTATTAATGAGGAAATTAGGTGAACATAGAAATGTTAAAATTACATTCGTGAAATTGCTTAGTCATTGTTTGGATTAAAAAAAACAAATATGCTTCCATGCAATACTCATGGGGGAATTTCTAAAGCAGAATTCGATTTCACTCAAATTCGATTCACTTTCAGCCAAAATGTGGCCTTAATAGCATGGTGATAAGGGTTCGACCTCAGGACCCTAGGGTTTTGACTTAAAAACACGATTACGCCGAAAAACCGAAGAAAACGCTGGGCTGATGCTCGTACCCGTAGGTGTGGTGCAGAAGTTTGAAGAAGGGATACCAGCTCAGGTGTTACTCTCGTCATCTAAAATTGGTTCAAAGTTACAATATAAATCCTAAATTATCCCTAGTATTGTTTTAAAAAGGAATGCTAATATAACTAAATTTAAATAATTGAGCTGAAATGCTAGAATGCATTGCATTGTCCATCCACCCATCTGAATGTCAATTGTAATTCTCATAAAAGTAAATTATATGAAATAGACTGTTTTGTTCATATTTCTGCCTACAAACAAATTAAATAGTTGGAGCCAAAATTGTGTATCTGTCTAGTAACAAAAAATGTTTGAGACAATTTTTCCCGGCTTTTCTTCTTTCAGTTTAAATATTTGGAAATATATATAAAGTGTCCACAGCTAATTTTAAAATTTTATTGTACAGAAAAATAAATTGATACATAATTTCAGTAATTTTAAAAAGTGAAATGAATTAATTTTATCTAGCAATTGCTGTATGAACTATTATCTATGAATTGCATCAAATATTTGCTTGTAATAAATAATAATTACAGTTTAAATTTATAGATTACAACAGTATGCTACAAGTTAGAATATCAGCATTTCAATTAAAATAAAAAATATGGTTTAAAAGCAAAAAAAAATTATCTGTTTCATTTTAAAAGTCAGGAAATTGCAGCAAGAAATGTTGATATTTCCCTTCGAGATTTCTCATAGCAGCGTGTTAGGACACTTCTATGAAATACTTAAGTTATCTAACTTACTGCAACTTTTAAATTTTAAAAGATAGATTATTGTTGATTTTGCACGTTATTGTTTAAAACTATGACAACATTTTCAACAATGTTTTTTGCATTTTTTTTTGAATTTTGTAGGTACATAACAATTTTGGGCTTCAAAGCAATATAATGATCATGAATCCCATGTCTTAACATTAATAATAGTGTTTTAGAGTTTTGATACTAATATTGTTAACTACTCATCATTTTTTCAAGCTGTTATGCATTTTTCACTCATCGCATTCTCTTCTATCAGAAAACAGTAGAAACAGAAAAACTTAAAAATGCACCCCTTAGACAATTACAGATTTCGAATAGCGGGTTATAAAAAATGAGCTGTTCAATCATTTGACTGAAAAAATACTTTTCAAACATAGCAAATAAAAGTAGGAACCATTTTTGATGACCAGAATGTATTCACTTCATTAATTAAAGCATCTGGTACACAACTCTGACAATTCGTCGAAGGAAATAACAACCAGAAAAAAAGTCTCTCAAAAGCCATTATCCAACATCGGAAACCAGCATTTGAACACGTTCTACAAAATTGTGAAGGGGGAAATAGTTATGAAAAGTTTTCCCGGAAGTATTAGCTTTAGGGAACAAATTATGCTGTTTTTTCCCTACCATTTTATTTTGAATTTTATTTTTATTTATTCTTCCATAAAAGTTTTTTTCTTTGCCTCTTAACCAATTGGAAGTGTAGTTTAATATACTATTTACAGAAATAGTTTCCTTCAAAAAAGTTATCCTTAATGTGTTTTTGGCTGGAGAAATTCCCTCTAAGCTGGCTGAAGAAGAGTATTTGAATCGATTAATCAGAAAATCGATTTGGTATCTTTCCAAATATGTGTTTAAAGCAAATAGTTTTTGTTGGAATAACAAATGCCGAATTCTTTTGGAACTTCTGTCCGATGGAGCTTTGAAATTTAAAGTATTTAATTACCATTCGTGAAAGGAAATTCTAAGAACAACTTTTTAATTTTATTTGTTTTATAATATGCTTCAAGCAAACTTTTCGAATTCTTACTATTATTAAAAAAGTTTTAGTTTGTTGTACCGTTTGTTCGATTGCTCACTAATTCTTACGCAATTGAAAAATATTGTATTCCTTAATTAATTCGAACTTGCTATTGCTATAGCATATTCGTAGCATAATATTGATAGATATATAGCATATAACATAATATAGATAGATATTCTATATATACAATGTATACTAAGTTAATATGCATTTTAAGAAATAAATGTTGGCATATTAAAAATCTAAATGACAATTTTCGTCCAAACCCATTTTATCATTTCATGATTTTAAAAAATGAAGTGTTAGATTTACTGAAACATTTATAAGCGATATTATTATTGCCACGAATGTTAACAAACTAGTCTTTGTAAAGGTAAGATAATGACTTCTCAAGTCGTTTTAAATTCAGAATCTAACAAAAAAGTTTTAAAAAATTCTTTTGACTTTAAATCATATTTTCTATTTTCAGTTATTTCAAATATAAGGTTGATTGGCTTTTGGACTTAAACAAGAAATATTATAAATTAACAAATTGTTTGTGAAAAGAAAAAGACCAAAGTATTTCGGATTAAATTGTAGTAAATTTCTGTTTATTTATATTTTATAATAAATATTTCTTATACCATATACATCCAAAATGGAAACATTAAAATTGGATCAAATTTCTTTAAATTCAGGCTTCAAAATATTCTTTTAATTCTTGGCTGAATAACTCAATAGAAGTTTTCTTAAATTTTGTCAAAATATATTTTTCACTGCATTATCGTCTAAAAAAATACTTCTTATACATATCATTTAATAAAAATATTTTATAGATTTCTCGAGTCTGTAATGCTAACATCTAGTCTCGTTTTTAGAACTAGATTATAATTAACTCTATATTCATTGCACAAAGAATGTCAAGACAGTATTACCTTATAGCTAAATTATTTAAATATCTTTGACTCAGATTTAACTCTTCATTTTCAGAAGGCAGGTTCGAATTTTAACATTTATGCTCATTATTTGCCAATTCGAATTCGTATGCTTACAAATTAAATCGTTAATTTAATGAGCATTTTATTCCAATACAAGAGCGCTTAGAATTAAATGAGATGCAAATAATATTTGGATGCCCTTTTGAAAATAATTAGTTGCTTTTGAAAACAGGAAGCTCCATTTATCTGAATTTACCTAAATAAGAGATATTCTTAAGCAAAGGAAGTTGAAGTATCGTCTTTATAAGAATAAAGATAATGACTTCAATAAATGAATATATCTAGAATACTGATGCGAATTTACAGAATACTTTCCTTTCTATTCGTTCTAGATAGGATTAGGATTTCTTCAATTCTAGATAGGATTTTAAAAATATTTTATTGAAATTGAGATGGCGTTTCGAAGATAGTATTACTCCATTTCATTATATCTTTTTGGGAAGTTGAATGGTAATATTAAGAAAATTGAATGGGACCAAGTAAATGGGTTCATACAAACAAGCACATATCCGCTCAAGTGCATTCATTCATACACACTCATGCACAAAAGTTACGTCTTTAGTGTAGAGGGTCATATGAATGCATGCCAAATTTAGGACAAAGAGGAAATCCTTTTAGGAATCTTTTAATGTTTTTTTTTATTTCAGTTAATATCACCTTAAGTAAAAATATCATTTTCAAGGTTTGTCTGAAATAGGGTATCAATTGCTCGTAAAATCGATATAAAATTGATTACTTTATTAAGTATTATAAAGTATTTTTAACCAAATGTAATATATCTCAATTTAATTTGTTTATGAAACCGGAAATAGAAAAATTAAAAAAAGCTTAATATATAAATAACAACTCATGAGAAAAAATCTCCACTTAATTATTATATGTCAGTCTAGATTTTCATACATGATTGATTTTAAAATTTATAAGATGGTTGGGAAGGTTCCATTCATTAAATAAAATTTTAAACTTAGAGATGTACAAAATTTGCATTGATAGACATTAATACATGATATGCTAAATTAATTTTCGAATTTAATTGTGTTTTAATTAATTTTTGATATATGTTACAAATTGTATTTTTCATTCCATCTCGAATCTTAATTCTTATTTTTATTTTAATCACCATAGTTTATTAGTTTTTAGTAACTTTATAAAAATTTTAGTTTATAAAATTCAAATGAAAGTAATAAAATTTCAAAGCAATGTATTTATTTTCGTTTGTTGTAACGATAGTTTGATTTAATCTAAAAGTAATTTCTATGCTATTATTATAATAATGAGTTTATTTTATGAATGGTTTCAGGATTTTTATATAATGCTTTGGCAATTTTGGCTCACAGATCTCAAGAGATTTAGAAGTCATTTGAAATGTCAGTATTTGTTACTTCACTATAGTTCTAAATTTGAGCATAGTTGACGTACTTCTTCAAAAAGGAAATATTTACTATATCTAAACAAACATCGATTGTATTTCTACAAAAAAGGTTTTAACGACTAAATATTAAACAAGAAGGTAATAATGACTGATTTTCTTGTTGTGAGGAATATTTATTCTGTAATATGAAAGTTTAAACCTCACAGTAAATGAAATAATCCAAATAATAAGAAAGCAATTTAGCAACTTAGAAAGTATTTCTATGAGTATAATTAAAATAAAATATTGTTAAGCATAATTTCAACTTAAATTAATCAATGAAGAAAGACATAACACACAGTAAAATGCTAAGAGTATTACTATAAATAAGTATACATTTTTTTTTCGTAAGTACAGATTTACCGAAATCGATTAGCTTTTCTTTCAACTACAACGAATCTGTTGTCAAACATAATAGATTAATTTGTACAATAGATCAAGGAATATCATGCAATAAATCGCTATGAGTAAAATCTTATAAACGTTATTTCATATTAAAATATGTATCAGTAAATATTTTTCTCCTTATGTAATAAGAATTTACCAAAATTCCTCAGCTTTTCCAAATGACTACAACGTAAAGGTTGTTAAACATAATTTCAGATCAAATTATAAAATGGAACAAGAAATATCATATAGCAAAATGCTATTATTAAAATCTTATAAATATTCATTCCTTTAAAAATGTATCAATTTATAAATTTCTATTCACCTAATACAGCTGTACCAAAATATATCGGTTTTTTTTTCAAGCAACTACAACAAAAGTGTTATTAAACATAATTTCAGCTGAAATTATACCATGGAGGAAAGAATATCATACAACACAATTCTATGAGTACATTCTAATAAATGTTATTTCATTTTAAATATTAACATTGTATATTTTTCTCTTCATCTGATGAGGATTTTCAAAAATTCACCAGCTCATTCAGACACACTCAACGGAATTGTAGTGAAACACTAATTTAGTTCAGTTATATCAACGTCCCTTTGTAAAGTAACCTTAGGGATATTTTGGGACGGATCTGGAAATTTTGAGTTGCGATCAGATGACGAGGACGGCATTTGAACAGGCATTCTCGCTTCCATATCACACCAGTGGGATAACGTTTGGCTCTAACGCGCAGCAAACAGACGTGTAACAGGCGGTTAATTGATGGAATCGGGTTTCATACTTGAAGCCCTACGGCTCACCAGCTGAGACATTACTACACGCCACCACGGCTTATTGTGAAATGTAATTCCCACTTAAATTATACAACGAAACAAGGAATGTTATACAGCAAAATGCTATGAATACAAGCTTAAAAGTAATTCCAGATTAAATTGTTCAATGGAACAAGGAATGTTATACTACAAAATGTTATGAGTAGAATCTTAAACGTAATTCCAGATTAAATTGTGCAATGGAACAAGAAATGTTATACAACAAAATGTTATGAGTATGATCTTAAACGTAATTCCAGATTAAATTGTGCAATGGAACAAGGAATAATACACATACAGCAAAATATTGTGAGTCCAATCTTACAAATGTTATTTCATTTTAAAATATGTAACAATACGTATTTTTCTCTTTATGTAATAATGATTTACCAAATTCCATCAGCTTTTTCAAACAACTACATCTTAGCAGTGATCAAGGATGTCAGTGGAGCAAGGGATATCATACAACAAAATGCTGTGAATACAAATATTATAAATATAATTTTATTTAAAATAAAATGTATCAACGCCTATTTTTCTCTTCATGCAATACAGCCTTACCAAAATCTATCAATTTTTTGAAGAAACTACTACGAAAGGTAAAAGGGAAAAAAACACATAAGAACCATTTCTAATGCAACAAAGGTTCTCTATCACGGAGGAATCTTTGCTTTGTCAAGAGGGATAAAAAATGATACCACCTCTCCCCCACTGACGTAGGGAATAAAAAAATCCCTCCTATAATAGTGATCTGAGAATTGCACCCCATCCAAAGCTTTCATCACCATCTGAAAATAGCTAGAAAAGGAATAGTTCCTGATTTATATCTCGGGCAAAAGTAACAATAGGGATTCCTGGTGTCAGTCCGAGATGCCGGACTATGTTATTAGACATCGCGGAAGATTGAAGGGATTGTTATTGGGGACATTGCCCGGTTTTTCCTGGACGGAATGACCGGGCGCCCATTGCCAAACGGGAAGTAACGGATCAAGAGGATACCAGTTGAACATTTAAATTGGAAAATGATGTTATTTTGGAAAGAGTTGAGGATATAAAAGGGAATTTTTGGCTATCGAAGAGGACATTTCACAAATGAGGAATTTAAGATTTTTTCTTTGTTTTATGCTATTGTTCGATTTAGCTATTTTACGATTTAAATTAATATATATTTGAGATTGCGAGCTGATATGTATTTAATTAAAAGTATGTTCTGATATTACAGTCGATGAATAAAAAGTTTATTTTCTTTGATAACTTTAATTTATTTATTTGCAATAGTTAAAATTCTATTTTTTGTAGAACTACCTTCTGTTTTTTTCGTAAAAGAAATACACATATTTTTAAAAATTAGAATATTCCCTGGCACGCACGTGTATTCAAAGAAATAGTGGTTCTCAAGATATATTTATTTTAAGCTTAATTAAAGTAAATTGCAAACTTACTGAATTACAAAACTAATAAGTTGTGTAACTTTTATGTAGGTTTAAAAAATAAATGATATAATATTTTATCAATTATTATCATTGTTATTCAAAATAATCGAAAATAATAAATTGCAAGATAATTAATGAACAAGGTAATATTTATATGTTTAATCAGTTATCTCACTGTATGGTTCAGTATAAATATGTATAAATATTGGTATATAAAACTAGGTATAAATAAAGGATTATAAAACTAAGTAATTATGCATTCGTTAGAAAAATATTGTCCAGTTATTTTTTTAAATAAATTTTAAGAAGAGAAATCGTCTCCTAAGCATGATATTTTTCTTTTATATAATAAAAGCCTGATAAATAACGGCTATTATTGATTTAATTTTTTTTAAAAAAATTGCTCATCTATAGTAAGAACTTATATAATAAGAATCCAGATTTAAAAGCTTTCTTCAGCTTCATATAATATATATTACATATCTAGGAAATAAGAGCTTTTTCTTTCATTCAGAATTTATTGTAAAAACATTTAATATCCATTTGATGATGATAAGTTCACGTTCATTAATGAAACTCATTGTATAAAATAACACAATATTTCACAGCATTCATAATTCTTTCATATCCATCTAATGGTTGATCCTATATGGATTAACAATTATATGAATAAAATAATCAAAAGAAATGCTTTCATAAAAAGAACCTTCAATATAAGTTTTCAAAAAAAATTTAAAAATTTTATTTTGATTTTTTTAAAACTTTTGTTTAAAATTTTCATAAATTTTCTTGAAAGTCCGATGAACATTCTATGGAAAAAATTGCATAGTAGAGAACGTTTGCCTAGTCTGTTTCCAATAATGATTCATTAGTATTTTCAAAAAAAATTTGTATCGTATGAGTTTTTACGCTAAAATCTTTTACAATAAAACATTTTAAAAAATTTCTGCGTTTTATAATACATTTATATTTATACATTAAAAAAACATCATTCTTTGCAGTACATTCAATTAGTTATGGGATTGGCAAGCATAATAATATTAATTTTAAATTTCTTTTACTGAAAGTCTTCTGCATAATATAAATTTCTTAAAATATCTTCTAGATAAATATTTTATTAAATAGCAAAGCATTTGGAAATAAAATGTTAATTTAATTTTTACTTTTGATTTTATCTTGAATCATGAAAGAGTAAAAAAAATTAATAACTGATTCAAAATATTAAGAACGTTTCAGCTATTCCTATTCTTAATAAAAAAAAGCAATTTCCTATTCTTAATAGAAAAATTATATATAATTATTTACAAAAACTCTTTAGCAACCGCATAGAAGATTTCATATATATTATAACAACACATGTTTGAAACATATAAATTTTTGATAAAATATATTTCTATAATGAAGATAATGTATTTAAAATTTCACAGAATTGATTAGATTTTAATTGCTAAAATGAAAAATATTGTGTAAACTAAAGCCTTAATAGGATCAATTTTTTACTCATTAAAAGGAATTTCTCTTACATATTATTTTTGTCTTCAGCACGAAACAGAAACAAATAGATAAAATGTTCATTAATCATATGTCATATAACACCGATTTCCACTATCAAGAATTAGCTATAAAGCGGAACAAGCAGTAAAATGCACCCGGGAAAAGAAATATATGCCACTTATAAATCTGTCACCCGAAACATTAACAGCAATTTGCAAGAGGGCAATTTTTAACCGATAAAAAATATCTTTGCAGAAAAGTAATTTTGATGAGATACCAAATACCAAATAACTAATGCAGAAATATCTAACAAAAGACATTTTAATATTGCCTTATATTTAAAAATAATTTTGGCATGATATGTTTTCTGTAATTTGGAAAGTATTTCTTTTGTTATTTTTATATGATTAATCATTTAATTTCTCCTTGGCAAGTTTAACGAATATTACATTGACAATTTTTTTTGTCTGTCTTCTGTATTTTTTATTTTATTTTTCCTTTTATATTTAGAAATATATGTATAGAATGATAGGGAGATGGAAACTTGAATATATTCCCTGTTTGTGGTTAATACGCGATTTTTCTAAAATAATTTTAAGTCCTCACTTGTGGCTTGGGTAGGAAAACGAATATTTTAAACTAAAGACGTTTTTTTAGTAGTTTTAGATCTATTTTAATAATTTTTTCCAAAAACTATTTCTCTAATGATTTTTTAAAAGTCTAAATGTCTTCTTTTAATCTCTATTTTCCCCCAAAAAGTATCTTTTAAAAAAGCCATTGCTCTATTTTTTTTTATTTAAACCTAAAATTCACCTACTCTGGCAGAATCATATTATGATAAATATTTTATGCTGTAATAAAAGTTTAGAAAAAAAATCGTGTAAAATCACTCTTAAAACTTTTTATGTTTGTAAAAAGAATTATTGATCATAAAATATATTGATAAAATCAAAGTATATAATTGAAGAATAAAATGTCTTTCAAAACCTGAATAGTATTTTGAATTTTTGACTACCCATCTTGATTAAGATCGTCTACTGACTTGAAGAAATACAAAATAAAAATAAAAATTTTGTTGGTATGGAATAATTATTTTTGTTAAGAGTATAGTTTCTAATAGTTGATTAATTTTAAATACTGCAAATGCATTCATAAGTTTCAATCAGGTTGCTTTAAGTTCGTAGGTTTCAAAGCATCAGTATGCTGGATGATGTCTCAATCCATTCTTATTATGATGCATAACAACTTTTTAGAAACTGTGACAAAATAAAATTAAAAAAAACTTAACCCTATAATTTTTGATATAACACAGATCTTTTGAACTTTTTATTTTATAATGATGCAAATTTTAATAAAAAATTGAAGTACTTGAATAAAATTAGTTTAAATTGACCAGCTATGAATTCATACAAATTTGTAACTTGTCGTTTCCAATAGACTTGCCATGGACAAGCTCGCTGATACATCAGCGATTTTAAGCCGAAATGAGTGTCTTTTGTTTTGAATTAGTACCAAATAGGTCGAAGAGTACAACTTAGCTATTCACACATCTCTTTCGCTTGCACAGCCTCTTTTTATAGGGACCCATTCACACACCTTGCAGATAGAACACAGAACATCCATGCCCAAACCGGGACTCGAATCCAGGATGCCCAGATTACGGGAAAGATGCGTGACCCCTATGCCAGAACGCTGGCAAAATTTGTAACCGAACAAATAAATCGAATTTATTCAAATGAGTTAAAATATGATAGTAAGTAAAATAAAGAAACCTGTGTAATTGTGTTTTTAGAAATATCCCTTATTTAAAATAAAATTTATTATATGCATCCAAAACAGGATTCCATGCACAAAAAATAGGTAACTTTTCTTTTACACAGAACGCACAAAATGAAAGATAATAATAAATAATTTTAATAAATTTCTATCTACCTTAGCAAAATTTAAAAAAAACCAACAACTTCAAAAATCCTTTCAATTTTTTATCTTTTTTATCTATATATTTTTATTATTATTGGTTTAATCACATGCAAATGTAAATGAGCAATTTTGATTTGACTTTTAATCTCACGGTTCCTTTTTTTCTAATTTCTGCTTATAAGAAGTGTTTCATTATATCTTACGCTACATTTTTGTTTAGAATGCTTCTGCTTTTTATAGCACTAATTTATATTTGATTTAGACATGAAATTAATGTTTTTTTTTTCCTTTTTTCAAAAGAAAATACGTTTTTCTAAAGGGATCGAAGATATTTTTTATGTATTTCAGCCACATCACCAAACAAAACTAATTCAATGCAACATCGTTTATACAAATAGACTTAACAATAAAAAAAGGTGCATTTCAGTAAAAGGTCCACAAACTAAACAAAAAAAAAATGTTAGCACTAGCATCTAATTCAGTCAAATGAGATTTTATAAAGACTGCTTTTCAAGCATTGGAAAAACAAAGAGAGAAAGGTTTTGGTGATTAGTAAATTTTCACTTCATTAAATAGATAGCGGATACAATACTGAAAGGTAATTGAAAGCAGCGGAAAAAAATTCCACAAAAGCTATTATCCGATTACCCGAGCTAGAATTTAAGCAAATTCTACATAACTGAGAATGGCGAAATGGTATCAAAGTTCTTTCAAAAATATTAGCTCAAGGAAGCAAATTAAAAAAGGATTTTTTTTCATGTTTATTTTTTTTTCTTCATTTTTAAAAAAAGAACATCTTTTTTTTCACTTGGGTAAAAAAAATAGAAAGTATAATTTAATCATATTATTTACAAAATTATTTTTCTTAAAAAAATATTCTTAAATATGTCTTTAACTGGAAAAGTTCCCCTGCAGCTGGATGAATAAAAGCAATTGAAAAATCGATTAATCGGAAAATCGATGTGATATTTCGAGCAACTTTCTTTTCAAGCTTCTCTGAGATTAAATTTTATACATTTTTTTGCAGAATATGCTCCATATCTAATGCTGTTTCATATACGTTTATTGGGAAAATTGAATAAACTGATGATGCTGTTTTTCTGTTGCATTTGCTTAAACCCTTTTCATACAACTCAAATTGAAATCTGAAGCGTCTAAAAGGAAGTATTTTTAAAATAAACTTTTATCTTGTTTTATATTTTTTTAAAGATTAGATCCTGAAATGTGTTTAAAGTGTATTATTGATATCACTATATGAAAAAAGAGATATAAAGATGCTAATTTTAATTCCAATAAAAGAATTCAATTACTTTCATGAAATAAAAATATAAATCATTCCTAAATATGCATCCCAATTATTCGATATGCGATTCATATCCGATTGATAAGTATATAATAAATTAATATATTTGAAATGTATATATATAAATTAACACAATTAAACTTCCGTTTCATTAATTGTCTATTTCTATGCAGATATGAATTATTATGATGATGATGTGTCCACTTTACAGCGGAGGGAGGGACCCTTCAGCATCCAAAGACAGAATTCTGACTTCTAGTTCATATGAAGATAAGCACTTATCACATTCGCATGCACAACCCCTATTTGGAGGGGGCACATGCGCTCAGCTTACAGATAGAACATAGAAAAACAGCCATACCCTGGCCGGGACTCGAACCCGGGGCGTCCACATCAGGAGTAAAATGCGCTATTTTGTGTCAGGAAGCAGACTATGAATGATTATACTTTACACCATGGAACAAATTAATAAGGTATTTTGAAGGATTAGCATTTTTACTTCTTTGTAGAAAAAATTAAAACATTGGGCAATTTTTATTATAAATAATTTAAACGAAATAGAAACATGTAAAGGGTTTACCAGAAAAATTTATCTTCAAAAGTAAAACATAATCAATATTTCAGATTGTAAATTTCCAATGTTAAAATGGGAAATTACTTTTTCTTTTTCTTGAAAAATGTACAAAATATAGGAAAATTTAAAAAGCTCAAAAAATATTA
Source organism: Argiope argentata (assembly GCA_026289955.1). Taxonomy (NCBI): domain Eukaryota; kingdom Metazoa; phylum Arthropoda; class Arachnida; order Araneae; family Araneidae; genus Argiope; species Argiope argentata. Next base: position 7,951,017 of record JAOUZG010027119.1, on the reverse strand, counting down.
AAGGGAAAAGATAAAGAATTTTTCTTTCTTTCCTAAAATATGTATGCAAATATGTTTGATAAGATAAATTTAGTGATTTTTTTTCATCCAAAATCATGTTCTCGATTATAATGAACTTCAGCCAAAGTTTTTTTGTATTAGTCTTTCTTTTTTATCTTGGAAAAAGCTTTATATGAACATTTAACGAGGCAGCTTTTCCACAAAATTAATAAAATCAAAGAAATCCTACTCTCATTATTTCTGTGTTTATATTTTGTATGTCTACATTTTCTAGTTTTAAAGAAAAGTAATCTTTTTTTCTATTTTTAAGATCAAAAGGCATCAAAGAAGAAAAAAAAATATTTGATCACAATTATTTACAAATGTGAGGCTGCTATCAACTTTCATTTAATTTTTACGTGAATGAAACATCAGAAGAATTTTCTCAAAGCCCTAATTTAACATTCATGACTGATTATCAGGAAAATATGACCTGATTTCTTTCGGGAATTCTAGCTAGAATAAAAGTTTTCTTTTCCAAATTCATTCCTTTGAAATGATTTATTCTAAACATCAGCATAAGTGATTACTTAAACTAAAAAATCCTAAAGTTTTCTTTATCTTGACACTTTATAGAATTTTCAAAATATGCAGCTCACCGAAAGAAAATAATTAATTTGATATTCATATTTTTAAGTAATTTCTTTGAACATTTTTTTAACTCCTTGATATAAATAGGATTTTCTAAATGTTGAAATATATTTTTGATCTTTTCATTTAAACATTTCTTTCATCGCATCTGTTTTTACTACTGAAAAGAAATAAGATACAGACTTTAAATATAGATGATCCATTACAATTTTTTATAAGTCGTTACTCACATTTTATTATAAAGGCTTTGAACTTTTATTTTTAAAGTAATGTAACACTTTATATGTCATAAAAGTTCAAAGAAAACAACTTATTGTAAGATTAAAATTACAGCTGGAGTTTAGCGTCTTTGTCTGATTTACTCATAACTAATAGAAATATGCAGATAAATTTATAAATATAAAATTTTTGTCACTGCATAACTTTATTTTAACATCTTTTATATCTTTTATAGTAGATTAGATAACAACAATAATGATACATAAACATAAATGCTTTATAAAATGTGATTTTGATTCGTATGAATTAATTTCATATTATAGACGATAGAAGCAATATCAGTCTTTAGGTGATGGATATATAAATTTCAATTATGAAGCCTTTTATTATGATAATTCTTTTTTGCGTGATAATAACTGGACATTTTTGGTGGTTTTTTATTTAGGAATTCATTCATACAATGTAGCTGGTAGTCATAAATAGAAACTTTTTTTGAAAGTTATTTATTCAACATCAGGATTTTTTTCTATGAAGTATTGTTAGTTATTAATGAAATTTCTTCTTTAAGTATGAAGCTTTAGTGGAAATACAGAATCAGGAAAGCTAATAGGGCATAACTTTTCAAAGACATTATTGATGTTTTTTTTAATGAATTCTATAAATGAAAACTTCAAAGAATATTCTTACTGTGTTTGAGAAATAAATTTCTTCTTGGTTAAAAATTGACCTAGGAGATGAATTGTAAGAGACAGACCGGACCATGAATATTTCAGTCTTCTGATATTAGTCTATTAATTCAGATTCTTTCAAGAAGAATGCTTTTACGATATCAATCTGGGATACTAAAGCACCAAAAGAAAAATATATAAAACAAGTAATTGCACTTTTGAAAAACTTGATTTTAAAATAGCATATTTTAACTAAGAAAGAAAATAACCATTCCCATGTAACATCGCTTAATTTCCTGACATTTTAAAATGATATTAATGTAAATGAACAATAGGTAGTGCCAATGTCTTGGCACAGAGGTGGCACGTCTTCCTCGTGATCTGATCGTCCCGGTTTGAGTCCCTGTCAGGAAATGGCGCTTCTGCTGTTTTCTATCTATGAGGAATGTGAATGTGACTCCCCCCCCCTGTATAATGAGGCTGTGAAAGCGACTGCGATAAGTGTGTATCACCTATGTATGAGCTAGAAGTCAGACTTCAGCCCTCGGGTGTTCAGAGGTCCATAAACTTCGAAGATACTGCCCCCCTCCTTCCGTTGTAAAGCGGACACGTCATCGTCATCATAAACTATAAGTAGTAAGAGTTATTAGTAAAAGAAACCTGCAGTTCGGCTAACTTGCAATCCAATTAAAGTAGGTCTTTTAATGGTTATATCGAGGAGAAACCCTTCGTGACATCGGCATGTGATTCTAAAAGGAATAGTTCTTTTTTCCGATTTTGCCAGAAAACGTCTATTTAAAACGAAGACGAACTACAGAAAAAGGAACAATCTGGCATACCTAATATTTAAGTGTATTTAGAATTCCTTTCTAAAGTCATTGGGTATTGATTGATGGACGTTTCTTTAAATTTCATCCTCAAATGGGTCTAAAAAAAGTGGCTCAGCTGTTTCAAAGATTTGCACACTTTTGCATGGAAAGAAAATATGAATTAGCATCTTCTCAAATATGATTCATGATACTTGAAAAAGTTCAATTAAATTAATGCAGATTACTAAGACGGATTCAATTTTTTACTCGGCCGGATTTTCCAAAGACTATATGAATGTAATAGAAAACATCAAACTTTTGCAATAAATATCTTTGCACTTTCCATATCCAAATTAATTTCTTTCCTTTTCAAATAAGTTGAATTTAGAAGTACTTCAAAGCCGCTTCCATTGAAACAATTTCATACACAACTGAAACTTTTTTTAACGAAATGTGCCTACTTTATTTCAAATATCATTTCTCCTTAAATTTCAGAATTTATGAAGAAGCATTCAATTAACTATCTGTTTTTTTTTAAAATCCAATGGGATCCAAAAAATGTAACTTTATATAATAGTGGTTAATGAAGCTTTTGGAAAAGTTGTCTTGAAATAAATATTTGCAATTCAAATATTATTCTGCAAATTTCAATAAAACTATTGTTTGACAACATAGTCCTGCGGTGCTTATGAAAATATGTTTTATATTGGAAAAACACAACATAAAATGTATATCAAGAATTAAGTTAAAATTTTAATCTTTAAACCTATTTTTTGGAAATTAGAGATCTGATTTTGTTTATTGGGATACTAAAGTTTTTCTTCCTGCAACCATTTAATTCAAATGTGAGCATTGATTTCTTATTTCCAAAGGAATGAATTACTTGTAATTTTGTTATTCATTAACCAATTGCAAAAGGATCCACAATCCATGATCCCTCTTGATATGAGACCGCCTGTTACATTATATGTACATGTTGTAATTATTCTCGTGTTCCCGCTTTTACAACAGTGGGAGAGGTGTGGGAGATTTTAAGAGTATGGGGTGCCCGAGGGCAGAAGTCTGACTTCTACCTCTCATACGTCACAAAGCCTTTTTTACAGTGAGGACTTCAACCACGCATTTCGTTCATTCGTCCACATAGCGTAATTTAGACCTGGAACAGGAAGCGATCTCCTCTGACCAAGTATCCCCGGTGGTATTACTCTCGAGATAGAGAACTTTGTGATCGCGTCATATTTAACGTGTACAAGCGATTACACACGCGTAGGGCCATCACACAATGTAGAGTTCGAACTGTTCAAGGGATAAGAATCAACGTCTAAAAACTAAGCTATCCCGGCCCTAATATCTTCATGCGACACAACTCAGTAAGGCCAGAATGGGAGTGAATGAATGTTAAATAATTTTAATGACATTTTAAATATTAAATAAAATGTAATTAAATTTTTTAATACACTCTGGTGTGTAAAAAGTAATCATGAAACATACAAGTTACCATTAACTTAAAATGTTTAAGGAAATAAAACAAATGTTAAAACCTACTAATATATGACCTGGATTAAGCCTTGTGGATTTATATAATATTAATTTTTAAGGTCTAATATGAAGCAATTTATCGACTTATTGTTTTGCTTAAAAAGAATCACAAACATGATTAAATCCCTATTTAATCAAGAGTAATTATTTCAATTAGATGAACCCTAACTTTCCTATGCAATATTTTAATACCCCGTTCATTTTACTCTTAGTATATCTTTAAACTTCCTGTCGTAACTTTTTTTTTTCAAAATGGCTTCTTTTTGTTCACTCTTGCTGTATAAAATTATGAGCATTCATTCTGTTTTCTTGTACACTAGAAATTTTATATTCTAGTTTTTTTTATCATTTATTTGTTATGCTAAGCATTCGCATTTTGTCATTTGTATGTCTTTTTCCCATTGGTTTCAGTGGAGTTGTCTTTCTTTCTTTGTTTGTTCTTTTAACATTGTCCGTCACCATTTATACCAAACTGGAATCATTTGCTCTATAAACTGTGATGTGGTGTGACATTAAGTGTTAAGCATCGAGTGTTTGTTGCAAAAATGTGTTAAACTTGATATTTCTAGATATAAAAATAATATCAAATTAAAACCCAATACATAACTGATATGCAACAGATAAGATTTAAGTATGCTATTTATGAAAAGAAAAAGCTAAAAAATGAAATTATGTGCATTGGTTTCAAATATTAGGTACTAATAAAGAGTATTCAACCACAGACTTTTAAAGACAATGTCAATTTCATGTTTATTATATAAAAACTGTCCTTTGCTGAAAATTATAATTAAAATGAAATGTATTTGCGTATGAAAAAATCGGATTAATTAAAATTTTCGAGAAAGTTTTACGTTTAATAACCTAAGCTTTATTTAATTTTTATTGACTGATTTTGATTAAATAAGATAAATTTAGAATATCACCTTAGTTTTTTTCGAGCATTACATTACAAAAATTGTTATTTTCTTATTTTAATTTTTATAAGAAAACTATTTACAAAATGCATTTATCGAGAAAAAAAACTAACTAAAATTTATCTAATTCGTGGTTTTCAATTTATTTCAAATAGGGGTTCGATGAAATTTATTTCAAGTATCAGAATTGAATTTAAAGTTCTTTTTATTAGAAACTTTCAGAAATGATTGGAGTAATGTACAGGTAATATAGAAAATAGTTAACTGCTTTTTTTCAGTTTCAATCTAAATTGAATATTCTATCATTATTTTATCTGAAATCTTATGCAATGTTACATCTACATAAAATTTAATTTATAATAGTTTTTCTAAATAAAAATTTGTTTAATAAAAACATTTACTTACAAATATATTGCTAAAATGAAAATGGATCTCTTACAATTTTTATTAATTATTAGCAATATATTCATTAATTATTAGCAATATATATTTTCATAATCATTAGCAAATCGGTAAAATATTGTTTTTGTGCAATGTGACCAAACAAAATCTAATAAACGTCAGATTGATTGTATTCATATATGCATAAGAATTTGATCAAAACATAGCATTATGAAGAATTTCTTTGCTATGCAAACTTATTAAATAACTTTCTTCTTCCAAATAATGTACCCAATACCGATTTTATGATATAAATACATAAATGAAATAGTTTTGAATTTAAAAGAACACATTTATTTCTTTTAGAAATAAAATATTTTGAATTTCGACGGTCAAAAAACTTTAACAGCTGAACAAATTGAAAATTTTTTAAAGCATAAACTGAGAATCCACTACCAATGGCTAAACCTTTATTGGCAAAATTAAAGTGTAAAGTTAAGTAATAATTTATTAGTCTTAGAAATAATATGTTGAATTAAACTGTTAGGAAATGCTATGCAAAGTGTTCATGTTACTGTATAGGATAGCTGAATAAAAAGACACATTTGAGCTGATGAAATAAATATGGAATCAATTTTAATCTTCACAGCAAAGTAGTACATTCGGAAAATCTTCAAATTTCCTTTTAAGGGTAAAAGAAATAAATATTTAAAGATCAAATGGCATACAAGAATAAGGTGGAATTTTAATGATATTCTTTGTCAATTAACTTTTATAATTTTTGAATATTTTGAGAGCGAACTTTAAAATATTATGTTATGTGTTAGAAGTAAAAGAATCTTGAGACAAATAACAGAATGTTTTCCGAAAATATTTCAAAGAAAGTTTAGAGAAATATTGGCTTTTATTTAAAAAAAAAAAACATTAAATGCTACTGCCATCTGTTTTGTTTGAGATTCAACCTTAGATTGAAATTAAATCTACTTTTCTTTTTTGTCGAAATCTTATGGAAATTATTTCTTTCCAAAATGCTATTAAACATTTGGAGGTAAATATAGATTATCTCCTGCGGTATTGTACTTTAAACTTTCATTTATGGCTAGTTATTTTTTCGCTTAGAGGGAAATTTCAGCCAAATTCAAAAGAAAATTTCAACAAAAATTAAATAATTTTGCAAAGAAATACGAGTCATTTGTTTTATTTAAAGCCTTTATATATATACAATTAAGCAACAATAAAAAATTCTATAAAATATGAAAGCATCAAATTATGGCTAAATTACTGATAGGTACTTAAAGAAAGTATTATAATTATCTAATGATCCTGAGAGCATGAAACAAATTTAAATATTTAGTGTCAAAACATTATAAAATCAAAATAGGACCATTATAAAAGGTTTTCTCTTTTTTGAGGACAAAAGGATAAAAGAGAATTACTTCATAGAATAAAGTAATAAAATAATTGACTATTAAGATAAAAAAAGTGTTGTATCTTTTTTATCATGTGAAAACATGTTGTTGTTTTAGTTAGGAAGTTTTGATGCCTTCGAAATTTACCGGCAAAAAATATTTTTACCTGCTTTTATCAGTATTGCATTATTATTATGTATGCTTATTTGAAAGCGAAAGTGTTTTTAAAAGGTTGATCTGCTTTTAACAGTGTTGCTTTATTATTACGTATGCTTCTTTGACAGCAGATGCATTATTATACTTTTGACAAAAAACTAAGATATCATAGCTGTTATTTCAACTCAAAATTGGTCTAGACTTTGTTTACCAGCTAGAAATATTGAG
>JAOUZG010027119.1:7916649-7943964 GCA_026289955.1 Argiope argentata | reverse complement strand
ATATATATATATATATATATATATATATATATTCTTAAGCAAATATTTACTAAAACTACTATTAAGTTTAGGAATTTAATTTTTATAAGTGAAAATGCTATTCCTGAAACCTCTTTGCAAGCCTCATTTAAAGTGTTAAATAACCTCTTAAAACTGAGCGTAGTTTTAATACATTGAATACATGAAAACAGTGACAGAATCTTGGGTATATTGGCTGACACTCGATTGGCTTAACAACTTTTATTTACTCTGATTTATTTCATCATTTAAAGATGGGTTTCCCCCCTAATGTAATAGAACTCTGAAGTTTTTCTCCGTATATTGAAGACGAAAACAGATTTTAATAATATTTCAAAAACTTTCATTAGAAGTTGTGCATCTAATTTGATTAATTAATGAGTTAACACATGTGGTGCTCTATATTTGAAATTTGTGGAAAATGGATCTGAATTCTTTAAATGAATTACAAAAGATATTAAAGATTAAATATAATTTTAAAAAATGACATTTCTAGCATACACATTAGTAAACTATTGTTCGTATTTATAATAAAGTTGATTGCCTTTCAATTGATCGATTTTCAATAACAATATTTTAATAGTAATTTATGGTTTAACATGTTGATCTAAACCCTTCTTGGTTTTACATTTGTTACATATTTTTAAAACATAAAATTTTTAATTTAAAATTTTTTAACTAGTTTTTTTATTTATTTTTGCAAGATGGGCAAGAATAAAATATAATGTTAAGTACAATGTAGTATGGTATTGTATCTTTGGCCTGTACTTACTATAAAAACAAATATATATGGATTTTTTCACGGAAATGATAAGATAGTTATTTTTGATAAAATTTCTTTGTTCCATCCATAAAAACAAGTTATTTATAATATTTCATAGATATGGCGATGTTGTTATTTAATGAATAAGTGAATTCATTATTCACCTATATAATTTGAAAAAAATATTATTACTCTGTAAATTCCTTTTTTAAAATTATTTTGAAAAATCTCTTATTAAGTAATCCCTGTTATTTTTTATTCACACAATTTAGTTCCATTTCAAACAGTTTCAAAGCTTGTAAAGCTAAATTTTTAAAATTTTTATCACTAATAATTTTTTATTCAAATTGGGGATTTTTTTTTACTTATTTTGCACTGAACCTGAAGAAAACCGTCTTATATTTTCTGAGGATATCCCCAAGCTCATTAAAGGATTTTGTACTTGATCACTGTTTCTGTCAAGATATATGTTGATGCATCTACAATATCAGAAACATTGATAGTCAGTTTGAGATAATGAGGAATCGTCGGTTTGTCAGTTACAGATGATGGTTTCATCATTAATAAACACGATCTTATTAAAGGGAGCAAAACCTATTATGATTTCATTGAATCCTCCATGATATTAATCAGAATTAGTCCTAGTCATATATGATAATAAGCATTCCTCAATCACTAGATTTTAATATCCGGTTGCTCATTACCCGTTGAAATAAATTTTGGACGAACCAAAAGGCATATGTATGAAACAGATGCATTTAATTATTGTTGAAACGATGAAAATACATGATAATTATGTTAATTTTGATTAAAAACAGGGAAAATTAAAGGTTTCGTTATCGATATGATATAAATGTTCAAATAATAACAAATGAAGTGTTTTGGGACTTATAAGGTATTATAATATGTCTTAACCAAATTTAATCGCTTTCTTTTACTTTGAACATTATAATTAACTAATAAACAAAAGAAACCTAAAAAAAAAGAAAACATTATTCAAAAATATGCAATGAAATATAAAATATTTACTTGTCAATAATTTATTAACGATTGAAACTGATTTAAATTGTCCTATTATATTTTATAAACTTTTAAGTCAGTATAAATGGGTAATAAATTACCTAATCTTTTACGATATATTATATATATATAAACAATTTTTCAAAAAATATATAATTATACAATAAAATTTAGTTCTCTAAACAACTATATAAACAGTAATTTCTGAAAAATATGCAATAATGGGACATTATCCTTGTGTTGCAGATAATATCAGCATTTTGTCTTTCCTTTCCTTTTGCTGTATAATAAATGCATCTATTTAACTGTAACTGAATTCAGTATACTGATATTTTATTTTTAAAAGACAGCTGTTTTTGTTTCAAATGAATGGTTTTTATATTAAATGCTTTTAAAATATCTTTTAGAATAAACATGGAGTTCAAAGAGTTTTGAAATTAAATTCGTAGAAATATTTTTTAATGCTTTTCTCTTTCTTTATATAAACATCAATCTATATGGGTAAAAGTAAGAATTTAAAGCCCCAAATACACACACTTATCTAAAAAACATTAAGTAATAAAATTGCACTATTATAAAACATTCTGCATAAGTAAATTATTTTATTTATTTTTTTATTCATTTCTCAAAATAATAACACCATTGAGAATGTGATGAATATTGATTGAAATAGTGTGCTGAATTTCTAGGCGATAGAAATTTTAGAAGTTGATTTTAAAATTTAATTTAGTAATTTTTACAAAATAAATTATTGTCATAGAAATATAATTTTATGTTGATGATAATTTGATTGTTTTAATAGTGAATACTTATATAAATGGAATTAGGAAATAAGCATAAATGTGAACATTTCACTAATTAAAATTTCAGTATAACATTATGGAGTAAATACAATTACAAATACTTTATTATTATGGTTAAATTACTCATCGAAAATACTTAAAATTAATTCCCATAAATAAGATAATTGTTTCATAAAACAAAACTTAATTTTAAAATAACTATAATTTTAATTGTTTAGAATGAAATTTTAAGGAAAACGTATTCAGCAAACATACTCTCAATTATCATATTCTCATTTGTAATAATAAATATATTTATTCCTATTTTATCGAAAATGTGTAAAACAAAAAAAATATGCTACATGATAATAACATGCTATAGATATTATTCTCTACATTCTGCATGCTTAATTAATTTTACTTACTGTATTTATTATAAATTTATGCTTTAAATTCACAATTAAATGTGAAAAGGAGCTCTTATATTTAGCTAAAAGAAACGAGCTCACAAGTTAAGATTAAAAAATAGCATATTTATGCCATGAAATAATTTTTTTCATCATAATGTCTGTTTTGTTTATAAGAAGCCAAGAAAAATACTTATGTAAATTAGCTTTTCTAGCCTTGCAATTAAATTACTTTTTCTCTAAGAAAATGCAACCATCTGAAAGTACTTGCTTGGAATTTTAAAAAAATGAGATTTACTAGCTAGAAAATGAACAATTCGTTACTTTTGATTAAAACAATTTTTCCGTTTATCTAATATCCATTTTATACCAAATATAATTCGTATATCTCTCTGTTTAAAAGCCCATTTCAGGAAATCTATATAATTTTCATAAATTATGTTTCAAAACTCTTCTTTTATTTCAAAATTAAAGTTTGCTTAAAAATACATAGTTTAAAATCAAAATATTCAATTTAAGTGCTAAAATATTTTTTTAAACTAAAAGTATGTTTAAAAAGCAGTTTTTATTAATTTTACATCAGCTAAGAAAAATTAATTTTTCATACGAAATAAATACTTTTAAAAAAATGCCTACAATGTACACCATGACATCTTTCTGTTGAGTATTCTATTGTCATTGCTCTAGAAAAATTAAACAAAACTTGATTGTAGAAGAATAAGATTTCAAAAAGGCATACATGTTGGGATTACTTTTTGTAATTTTTTAGATAACTTGTACAACTATGCTGGCCTATAATACTAGATGAAGATTATTTCAATAGAAAGTTAAATATCTCACAACGAAATATCACCAAGAATATCTTTCTCAAGTTGATCTCTGTTATTATCCTCTTCACATCTTGTATTCAACACTTTTTTCACATCTATTTGTCATATTTACTTGAACAAGATAATATTTTTTATGAAATTATTTAAAGGACATGGGTTTCAAACGAAGCTTTGCTTTAAGGATATAATCATCAAAATATAAGAAATAATTATCAATAACCATTCTAAACGAATTTGCATTGCATTGGCATTAATATTATTACTCACATTTTTTGGTAAACCAATATCGAAATATGAAGGTAAAAAGTAATATAACATATAAGAAACTCCTTCAGTTTTAAACACTATACTAATTCACGTAGCCACATTTTCATTTCCTAAAACATCGTAATATAGGTTAGTTTTGAGCCACATAAGGCTCCTAATATAGGTAAGTTTTGGGCGACATAAGGTTTATAATATAGGTAAGTTCTAAATCACATAAGATTTGTAATATTGTTCCAAAAAGCAATAAGGACTGTTTGGAATTAAAAAAAATGCATTTTAATTCATATTTATGGGAAACATTGGTATGTGGCAAAGCTGTAATAAAATTAAATTTAAGTTAGAAATACCAAAATGGCGATCATAAGAACAGTTTAAATTCAAAAATACTATCAAAATAAATTTTGCATTGTAAAAATCATGTTGGTAAGAGGGGACTATAGTATTTAGTGTAAAATTGTTATAATGTGATTTGTGTTATTAGGATATTGTTCAGTTCGTGATGTAGTCATTATGCACATTTTAATTGTTCTTATTTTCATTAAAAAATTTAAATATTTTTTAACATTTTTCCTAAATGAAAAGCAGCTATTTAGAACAAGTATTTTTTTCCTTGTAAGGAAAAGAAAAAAAATCATGAAATACAAGAATCATGACATAGATTTGATAAATTCTATTAATAAAACAGCTAATATTTTCTAATCTTTGTTTATATTTTTGTTGGCCTTTCAATAGCATTTTAAATTTTACTTAATAATTTAAAGCCCTTCTGAGCAATGTTCTCCTTTTAAATCTGATTATCATATACTTAAAGATGCCTAAGAGGTCAATCAAAGTTTTGGAATTGAATCATGATTAAGTCTTTAATCATTGTGCAAACTTTTCTAGAACACCATTTGTATTCCCCTCGATCTTACTCAAATTTCGTTTTCACAGGTCACTCATGGCCAATCTAATCATCTCCAGAAAGCATGTTTGAATTTTAACTTTTATGTCCATTACTTATCAATTTGAATACTCATTCTCGTAGATTAAACTCATTAATTTAATGATCATTTTATTCAAATACGAGAGTGCTCAATATTCATTGAAATACGGAATCCATTCATACACCTTGAAGGAAATAATAAGCAGAAGATTCTGAAAACTGGATGTGGCATTCTTCGAATCCTATTTTCTGTGACTAATTTGAATAAAAGGGATGTTTTAGATGCTGGATGATGCATTTGAAAAGAAAATTTGGATTTTAAGCAATGATGATCTCGTGTATGTCCACAAGTATTGAATTTTCCATTTAATTTCTAAATGCAGCCTTTTAGAAGCTTCTTAATGACTTCAGCCTCTCGTGATTATATTTTGATCAGGCATCGTTAATTTCTTTTCGACATTTGGCTTTTTGTGGTGTATAATTAAACCATAAATTACAGCATATATGCATTCTAACGAAGCTTAGCATACTCTGGCAAAGACAGGTACATCGAGGTATCTGATATTCGAAACATTAAAGGAGGAGTAAATTCGATTCAATTTAGACTCGATTTTATTTCATTAAAAAAGAATTGAAACTGAAAAGATTATTTGGTAGAGCATAACTTAAGCTGTCACCAGGGAATATTTTAGACATGAAAGTCTCATTCTAATCATCATGCTACATCAAATACACTTAATTAAATTCTATAATACAATCGAACATATTTACTTAAGACATATTGCGAATTTTCTGAGTTTTAATATTTGGTAGAAACCTCTATAAGATTTGAATGTTCTTTAAAATCAGGTTTCAGATTCTCTAAAATTCAAAAAAATCAATTCTAACATTTAATTAAAATTAAAATTCCAGCTATCTTATTCCTAAAAATTTAAAAATGTTTTTAATGTATTTAATGCACATTTATCATTCACAAAATAAATATTATAAACATTGGTAGATTTTAAATAAAACAGACATTTGTTTATTATAAATATAATATACATATCTTACTTTTAAATATAACATACATTTGTTCATTATAAATATAATAGACATTTATTTATCAAAAATATATTTTATTATCAAAAATATAATTTATTATAAATACTAGCCACCTTTGGCGAACAGTCGGTTCGCCAATATTAATGCCGACTAAAGGGTTAAATCAATCTTGGCTGATTTATTCAGTTCTGAATATTGCAAGTTTCGAACAACCATCATTATCATAATCTAGACCAATTATTCTAGAGTAACCTTGATTGGCTTCTTTAAGATCTTGATAAAGTGATCTAAAATCGCCAGTTTTTACCGTGATAGTTATATTGAAATTTTCATAGATCGATCAGCTTTGATGATTGATTTAGTTGGTTGGATTTTATTTAAGGACTTATTTAATTAAGGACTTTTGTCTCAAGAATTTATTATCATTTAAGGACTTATTGTCTCAAGAATATTTTGTTAAATATGATTCACAGAGCACATGATGTATGTAAAAATTTAATTCCTCAGCATTTTTTCCCAAAATCTCTAATTTTATATTTCACTTCGACCAATTGCTATGAGATTATTTATATCTCTTCCCAAAAAATTAAGAAATTAGATGTTGTGTTCCGATTACAGAAGATGCCTTGTAGATGTTAAGCCATATTTTCCTGAAATAAAATTATTTGATTAGTAATATGTGTCATAGAAAATGTTTCCATCCATTATTTTCCAAAATAATCATGTTTCATATTTATTTCATTTTATACAGACACGTGCCGAAAATGACATTTTTATATGTTTAATTTGGAATGATATTTAATTTATTTTTTCTCGTGAGAGAACTCGATATTGTTTTGGTAGAAAGTTTTGATGTCTCTGAAATATGCGGGTAAAAATAGTTTTATATGCTTTTACAAATTTTGCATTGTTAATTATTACATATGCTTGCTTTAAAGAAGATGCGTTTTTATTTCGCATGATTCATTAAAATGCGGAGAAAAATTACAATCACGAAGGTGAATTCTTTGATTTGCACAAAATATCTTCTTCACATTGCTTTTTGTTCTTTGTTTCTTTGAAATGACGTCATTTTAAAAGTTCGTTTAAGATTTCTTGCTTTTAAATAAGGAATCTCGCTCTCAGAAGATTATCGTTTGGTGCTTATCTAAAAATTCTTTTTCAGTTTTAACTGTCGCCCTTTTGTAATATATTTTTACTTTGTATTTTTATTTACTTTAATTCTTTAATTGAATTATAAAATTTGATATTACAAACGATTTTCAATTGCATTTATTGTTTAAAAAATATCACATTTCCTATTTAATTCATTTCATATAATCACGTGATGAAAATTACATTCTTCTGTTTTATTTTTGGTAGTAATTAACTTTTTTTTAAATCAGAACTTCTGAAAATGTAAAGGCAACATTTTATTAAATACTGATTTTTTTTGGAGATCCTCGAGAAGATAAAATTTTATTATTATTATTATTATTATTATTAATTGCGAAATAAATTGTTGAAAAAAACGATTAAATTAAATTTTTAAAAATTCATTAAAAATAGAGTTTTAATTTGTAGGTCAAAACATTAGTATCATTGAAAAGCTAATTTTTTGCGCTTTAATTTGATGCAAAAATCAATGTTGTGCTGTAATATTTTCGGAAGTTATAGCGCAAAAACGTTAAAATTTGGTTTATTTTTTAATTAATTAAAATTTTAATTAGAAATTCAAAAAAGGGCTCCGAGGTGCACATTCCCGGCACCCAAGATATACATATGCCATATTTGGTAGCTGTAGGTCGGACGGTCTGGCCTATACATCGCCAACAGATACACACACACACACACACACACACACACACACACACACACACACACATTGTGCTTTATTATAAGTAAAGATAATTGAAATTTTTTTTATTTTAAATATAATTGACATTTGTTTATTATAAATAAAATGGACATTATAAATACAGTATACATTTTTCATTGTAGATATAAAGACATTTCTTTATTATAAATATAATATACATCTGTTTATTTTAAACAAATAAACATTTGTTCATATGGTAAAAAAATGTAAATAATAAATATGAAATTTGTCTATACTTTAAAAGATAAGCCCCATTAGGAATTTTATCTGAATTAAATAATTTTCAAACTTATGAAAAGAAATATATATATATATTTTAAAAAGGAAAGAAATATAAAAAATAAGAATTATTTGATTCCATTGTTTATATAAAGTAATTTTTAAGAACGGAAGAAGCATGGTTTAACTAATATAGAAATAAATCTTAATGAACTTAAAAAGAAATTATTTAAGATCTACATAAAAATAGTTTTTGCTGCTTCAATTAAACATTATTTTTTTATTTGTGAAATCCTTTTAAATATATAAATAGAAAAAAATTACTGAGAAAAATTCAGAGAAAAACCTATTTTAATGAAAATCTCAGGGAAGCAATGTCTTGCATGTCAAAATTCATTTACATTTTAATATTTGTTTATAGTGCCTATATATTAGGACTCTTTTTTAAAATGAATTTTCTTACATATGTTCTTACACAATAAAAGCAACTTTATAAAATATAACAAATATGTAATATTTTGAAAACTTTCCAAATCAAAATTTAATTTTATGATGAATTAATGACTCTTCCATGAATCTATTTTGAAACTGGACATGTTAAATTGTTGATGAATTTAATTTTCTTAATTAGTAATGATACATTAATTAGGAATGATCAAATTTAGACCAAATCTGTAATCAATAATTATCTAATTTAGATACAATTCGGTATCAGGAATTAGCTAATTCAGATTCAAAAAGGAATCAGGATTTAGCTCTTTTATAAAAAATCTAGAATCAAGAATAACGGCTGTAATGAAAATAAGCAATTAAATAAAAGAAATTTATAACTACTAACGTAAATTTTCAAAATGTCGTTGGTATTTTAAACTTTCAATTCTAAAGAAACATAAGAAAAACTAAATATATGAGCTTAGCAGGCTCAGTTTTAAATCTTTTATTTAAACATATTATTTTAAAAAGCAAGGATATAACAATTTTTAATTAAGAATTTTCAACACTTTTTTTTCTAAAAAATGTTATATATACTTGCAAAATTTATTTTTTTATTTCATGATGTAATTTGTGTGCTTTAATTTTGGATCCCTTACTGTTTCATTTATTTATTTAATAATGGTGACAATTTTATTTCATTGCAGTTGAATGTATTTTAAGAATAAAAAAAAATGTTTTAACTTTGCATAATTCGTAAGATATAATAAAATCAGAACTTTTTTCCAAAATAAAAATTATATTATTTTGAAAATTAAACTCATTGTCAAAATGCATTATTCAATCAGAATTTTTTTTTTCATTCAGATTTTGTTTATAATTTTGAGAAAAATAAAATAGTATTTTTATTTTAGTAAATACATATTAATTAAATGCCTTGCAATTGAGAATAAATATATTGGCGTTTCCATTTAATAAAGCATAGCACTGCATAAGCAAAAAAAAATATGTTGAATTTTTCCTTATCGTTATAATAGAATGATATATATAAATAGTATTTACTTTAGTCAGAATAATGCATTCATTTATTTAAAAAAAAGGTTATTTAAAAATAACTCAAGAGAACAAAACAGATAAATATGAATGTTTATACACAACTGAGAAGGATATATAAAGGCATTTTTTTTCCTTTTTTAAATCGCAAATAAAATAAGTAAAATTATTTCTTTTATCGCTTCAGTATCCTTTAAAGCCGCTATGTTTATTCAAATATTTCATCTACACATATACGTAGAATTATAAAACAAAAGACACTCTTATATTCAGAGTAAGTCTCGAGTAAATACAATTTTATTTAAAAACAATATAATGGACATTTGTTTCTTCTGTCAATAAAACAAGTGGTTCACTACAATTCTTAGGCAGCTGATAAATCTTGAATCTTCTTGCTATTCAAGACATTCACTTAGAAACTTTTGTTTAAAACACACAAAACAATTGTTGTTATGCTTCTTAAGTTAATTACTGCTCACTTGTTAAAAGTGCTGAGCATTTAACTCAAGTGCATAAAAGAACAGCTTTTAACAATGGAATGGTTGTCATAAATGCTACTATTTTTATAAAATTCTTAGTATATTTATTTCACTTATGGAAGCTAGAAAATTATTTAGTAACCAACATAATTTATTCTAAGGAGGTCTTTTGTATATTTTTAAAATACTTTAAGCTCTTCTTTTAAGCGAATATTTGGGAACACTTCGTAGAGACAAAATAACGTTAGATAAACTTAAGAATTCTAAACATTCAGAAAAGTACACATTTATCTTGTGCATCTGTCTTACCTTTCCTTTTTTAGGGAAACCAATAATTTTTCAGATATTTCAAAATTTAAATTATGTATAAAATATTTTTATGATTTCTGTATTTTTCTAGATAAAAAATGAATTGAATAATATCAATGATTTTGCAAATTTAAATTTAATGATAATAATATATAAAAAAATATATATGATTTTTTAAAGTTTTATAATACTAAATTTCAACAAAAGTTCAGAATAACACTTTTTAAATATTTATACCGAATAATTTTTTCCTTAGATACATGTTGAAGAGGAAGAGTATTTCTTTGTAGAGTCTTCAGACAGTTCAACAAATTCCATTTTGAGTTATTTGATAGCTGTATTCTGTGTAAATCATTGCTGTAATTTTTAAAATCAAAAGGTAAGGACAGGTAATGAACTATTTGTAATACGAATATTATATTGATTTCCCTAGAAAATACATTATTATTTGCATTCTCTTATTACTTTTTAAATCTTGCATATGCAGTAAATAGAAAGTATAGGAATCATGAAACATTTGAACTCAATAATTTGATAAAACTCCACGTTTTAAACTCATACAGTTCGGAAATATTTTTAGAAAATATCAGTTTTCCTGTTTGGGATAATCACAACCTCTTTAGGTTAGATGCTTGAAATTTGATACGTGGTATTTGCATAAGATTTGCGGATTTCAAATAAGATTTATGTAAAATCTGTTCAAAGTAAGTCCGTATGCTACGCTTTAATTACAAATCTAAGAAAGAGAGATAAAATTATACATTCAGATTTAAAATCTAGAGTAGAAATCTATAGAATTTTGATCCAAATTTCAAGAAGAAACTGACCGTCTCTGAGTCTGTACTTTTAAAAACACGTAAAAAAGGGACTTAACATTATCAAATTTGGCATGTTATCTTGGGATTGCAAGAGCAGTTTGGCATCAACACACAAATCCCTCTTCAAAAATTAATATTTCGAATCTATTTTACGTAGTGCCATGTAAAGCATTCATTAAGTTGTCATTTCCAGTTGATCATATGCGAGATAATTTTAGAGAGACTGCTTATTTATAATGATTATTCTCTAATTATTTTAAATTATCTAATATAGTTCTTTATTATGCAAAAACCTAGCCTAAAATTTCTCAGAATTTACTGACTTAATTTGAAAATATTTTCAATCAAGCAGGTTGAAAATTATTCTAAAACTTCACAATAATTTTGCAATAATTTTACTATAATCTCTTTTGAAAATGTTTTATATATTTATATATAGCATGAAAAATCTTTTGGCGATTCTCCAACCATAAAAATTTCTTAATTACGAAATTTGAATTAAAAAAAATATTTTTATTGTTAACATTTCCATGTATGAATAAATTTGGTGCGAATTTAACTAAATTCATTATCACATTTATTATTAATATTTACAAAAAAAAACATTATTTAAAAAAATATTTACATATTTTTTTCAATTTAAAATAAGGATGAAATATAAGGAACATATGAAATAAAATTATTTGTTGAAGAATAAACAACGAATATAAAGATGCTATAAAACCGGAACTGTATAGAATATTTTAACATTCAAAAAGATTAGGAGAACTTTATAATGATTATTTTTCATTAATCTAATAAACATTCTTGATTGGGGTAGTGAGTCCTAACTTCTGCAGTATTTTAATTGTTGACATTAAAGCTTCCGATTTTGTAAAAATCATATAGCAATGAAAAATATATTACAATAAGGAACAGCGCAAAATTGCCATTCAAAAACTGTAATGATAAAAATTACTATTTCTTATGAACGATTCAATTTTATGTTGTAAGCTCTTAAAAATTTTATAATTTATCTTTCTAAATAATATAGAACTTCTGTTTTATGTAACTTTGGCGATTGTAGAAACTAAAACCTTTGATTTCTGAAACATTTCATAGGAATGCAAGATATATTATTATAATATGCATTGGCAAAATATGGTTCCAAAAAAGAATTATATCAAAGTTTTTTTTATTATTATTTTTCAACCCGGCTTTCTGGCACAAAGGTACCGCGTCTTCTTCGTGTTCTGGGAGTCCCGGTTCTGGCATGGTTGTTCTTTTGTGTGCTATCTATGTGATGTGTGACAATGTCCTCCCCCCCTTGTAAAAAGGGCTGTGCAAGCTATTATGATGAGTGTGCAGCTAAAGTCATATTCTTGGCCCAGTTGGCGCTACTTGAAACAAGAGACACATATCTTCGGCTTAAAATCTGCTGATGCATCAGCGGGACTTGTCCGTGCCAAGTGGCATAAGTAACAACAGCAGAATTATTTATCAAAATAGTTCAAAACGCACTTTTATGCTTAAAATATAATTTTCTGAACAATAGTGTTTTGTTTTTCTAATTAACAGTTTTATGAATGATATCATTTTATAACTGCAAAAGTACAAAAATAAGATATATAATCCAATATTTTTTTATTCCTTGAAGGAATCATTGCATTGCCAAAATAAATGAAAAATAACAAACCATTTCTGTATGTGGAAAGAATAATTATATCTTCCCTGTTATAACAGAGATCTGAGAAGTGTAAATCATCCAGTATTGCCATTACTATTCGAAGATAGACTGAAAATAAAATAATTCCTGATTTATATCACAGACAAAAATAACAATACGGATTCCTGATGTCAGCCATGGATGCCGGACCGCGTTATTGGACATTACAGAAGAGTGAAGGGCTTGTTATTGGGAGCATTGTCCGGCTTTTGAATAGAATGGCTGAAGAAGAAGTAGTGGGTCAAGCAGAATACCAATTGAACATTTAAATTGGAAAACTATTATTTTAGACAGTATTGGGACGAAGAAACTTATTGTTCTTTGGAGATTTCCCATTTCTGACAAGAATGTAATGATTTTTTTTCTCTAATACTATTGCTTGGTATTGTTTCGCAAAATGTTTGGAGTTAAACTGAACAGATTTGTGTGTGCGTGTGTATGTGTGTGAGCGCGTGTGCGTGTGCGTGTGTGTGTTCGCAATAGTTTCACCAAAATTAATATTGATGCTTTAGTATCATCGATATTTAAAAATTTTAAACATATAAATTTTATTTACAGTGGTTCCCGATGAGTTATAATTTCATAAAATTTTTATTAGGAATAGATTAGTAATTATTGGAAATAAAAATAAATTATAATTTTTTTCAATAATTATTTTTATTTATATTATATGATTTTTCTAATGAATTTACAAACTTATTAAAGATTTTAAATAGATGTTTTTATTAATAATTTAAATATAAAATCTTGAGTGATTTCAATAAGGTTTAGTTTGAAATAAATTTTTATTGCCTTAATACTTGAAATAAAAATGTTTTTTGGATTGTTTGAATAAACACAGAGACGGTTTTCCTTGTTTATATATATATATATATATAAATATAGAGATATATATATATATATATATATATATATATATATTCAATTTTCCCTTTTTTATTTTAGTTAAATTTAATTTAATTTTAATTAAAAAGTTAAAGATTTATCCTATATCATACTTACTTTCTTATAGAAATATTTATAAAGTTTTATCTCAGATATAGATCATATTTCTTTAAGCATAAAAAATAAAATTTAAGCAAAAACATATTTGTAAAGTGTTGTGTGCACACTTGGGTTTATTATAATCCTTAACCATTAATAATTATAAAACTATTAGAAAAAGTTTTAATTAATGATATTATAATTATGCTATTTGGGTCAATACCAACCATACCAATCAGACAGAAAAAACAACAACAAAATCTAACTTTTTATTCTTACCTGTGCGCCTTATTTTTCGGATCTATTTCAATGAATTAACTATATTTATTATAATTGTGTTTTAAAATTAATTTTTTAAAGGCATGATCAAAGTCATTGCTTGATTGTAAATAAATAAATTGATTCGATACAAAAAAATAACATAAAAAAACCAAGGAATTCTAAATTACTAAAAATATTTTCTGTCTTTCCGAAACAAACATACTGCAATAATTCCTTCTTTGTTTTATCCAAGATACCAAAACAGATTCCCTCTATCTCCAAAGCAGCTATAAAATGGGACCAGCAATAAAACGCATCCGCGGTAAGATATTTGTATCGCACATAAATCTATCACCTCGAACTGGTTGGTGCAATTTGCAAGCTAGCAACTCCTTCCGGATAAAAGGGAATGGCTTTGCTAAAAAATGGTTTTATTGAGAGGCCACATCATCAAAGCAATAATAGAGAGATATATCACGCAAAGAATGATAAGGTTGGCTTCATCGTTCACAAGAACGTGCCCGCTACTTTTATAAATGGAAGGATTCCCTATAATTCAAGACAAAAATAATTTCTTTTGATATTTTTCTATTAATTGAGTTATATAAACTTTTAATGTTAAATAGATTTTCTTATTTGGTATGAAAAAGCACAAGAGTTAATGCTATTTCTAAGAAAAAAGATTTTCTACATTTCAAGTATTGGAATTTATTCTCATTTTTTACCTGTTGTGGGAATTTTCAAAGATGTTGAATACAAAAACAGCAAATAACTTATTTCGACAAGAAAATAATTGCTTTGATTTCCTCGCGAATAAAAGCAAAAAAGGTAGATTTAAAGGCAGATTTCTCAAAAATTGCATAGTATATTATGAACCAAATTAGCAATAAAAATTAAGTTTAAACCAAAAATCAAAAAGAAAAATAATGATGAATCCAACCTGAAGACTTTTTCAAGGATCACCCTCCTACAGGGATTCAAACCAGGGATTTTTTGTGTGATTAATCTGATTTTCATCAAAAAATTACCCCTCGTAGTCCAAAAATTCCAGGAATTGAGGTTTTGGTGATAATTTAGTATCATATAATCAGAAACAATTTTGCAAGAACAAATGTTTTAATATTTTTTTTTGAAACTTTAAAGTTTTTTTCATAAAAAAATTATTTATTTTTACTTCCAAGTTCAACAGTTTAGCAGAATATTAAATATTTTCCTTATACCATTTCTTGTTTTTCAATTTTTTGTTATTTGCATATTTATATATAATTTTTATGGTGCTATGTGATAAAAGGTATAGGGATATTCCAAGATTCCATAATCAGTGTTAACATTTATACAATGGACATATTTAATGTTATTGCTATAATATTTTATAAAGATCACACCGTTCTTAATGTATGCATGTTTGCAATACAAGCTTTAAAAAATATTAACATTTTTAAGCGTATTAAATTTTATTCTAATCTTTTAATGTATAACATTTGATTGTGTAACAGTGTGTGAACTCTCACTTAAGTATAAAATTTGGACATTATATTTTAGTCGTATGCATATGAGAATGAGGGGGAATTTCCAAGGAAATATTTACTATTTTTAATACCAAATATATATTTATTATTTAAAAATAATAATAAAAAGGCATAAGCATAAAAAATGTTGATAATAAAAGAATGTTGGAAATGTAAACAATATTGAATAGAAGTAGAAAGTTATTAAATGGTTATAGTAACGGATGATAAAATTGTTTTCGAATGGGTAGAAAAAGTCATAAGTTTCAAATATTTTTGAAATTTAGTTGTGATTACATAAAATAATCAAATACGATATAATCCGATTAGATACGAAAAGGTACCTAAACATAGAAATTGATTTCTGAAAAAAGAAAAGAAAAAATAGAAACAATTATTTTCTCTTAAAATAATTTGAAATTAATTTATATAAAAAATTTAAATTAAAAGATATTTTTTATTTGTGACACAATAAAGCTCAAGGTATTGTATTTATTCTAGAAGAATAAAATTGTTTGAAAATTTTAAAATAGTAAGGAATACGAGTAATAGTATTTGTGGAAAGTGAGAAATATATAGAAGTTAATGTGTGCTTTTTATAAAATCTCGTAAAACATTTTAAATCTTGGTAAGGACATATGACATTAATTTTTAGTACAGTTGACTAAGTCTAGAATAATAATATCACAAAATTTCTAATGAAATTTTTCAAACTTTTTGTTCTTTCAAATATCATACATTCCGAGCAATCGAGAGTAGTCCATTCTAAGTTCATTTAAAGATGTTCAGTTTGATACTCTGCTTTATTTTCTGTTAGATAACAATGGCTCAACTATCTTGTAGCAAACCTTTCTTAGAGATTTTTAGACATTTTTAGAGAAATTTTTATCGCAAAGTTATCTTACCTGGAATTTTCATATATCAGATATTTCAGCTTTCATCGCAGTCTTGCAATTCAGAAATGTTACTGCTCTTCTAAAAACTTCGACAGTTTATCTGAAAATCAAATTTATGAAGCTGAAACTCATTGCATGCTTTGCCTCAGCAGAGACTGCGATGTTATAAATTTTACCTTGTTTCCATTTTTATGCCCGTTTCGTCTTACAAGCAGCATTTGTTTTTTTTTTCAAAACAATGACCTTATTGTATATACCTGTATAATTACAAACAATAAATCTTCAATCCAATATTTAAAACATATTTTTCCAATGAATAAAATTCGAAGAATTTAAAGACATATAGATGGATTAATTCTTTGATATTTATAAATTTCTATATATATATATATATTGATTTACATCAAATTTATGATGCTCTCAAAATAATTCTAGTATCTGCAACAAAATTCATCCATGGTTTTCTTCATTGTAATATAAAACCTAATATAAAATAAAACAAACTGTTTAATCATGCGAGGAAATTCAAAAAAGAACTTTATCGCAAGTTTTGTTGAATACCATGATTTAATATTTTCTTTAAATACATAATAATAATTAAATACTAATCTAAAAAATATAAAATGAAGAATTCGAAGATATAAAATAATATCATATATAAAGGTAAAAAAAGGGTGTGAAGTAGACTACCTTCTACCGATAATGGCAATAAGTACTTGATCTCTGTTACCGATTTTGCTACTGTGATAGTTACATCCTTCTGATTTTGCACCAGGGTGTTTCAGAGTAATCATTTGTGATATAAAATGGGTAACATAAAATCTTTACCTATGCTTTATTTTTACAACTGTTAATTACGTGATTATATGTGATGTATAAAACTTTTTGAAAACGTGATAATAATTCATATTACAGATTTTTTGAAAGTAAAAATAAATAAATAAACATTATTCTTATATAGCCCTTGAAATCCAACATTTTTAGATAATTTCCCTTTTCCTAACATTTTATTAACTAAGAATTTATAGTTATCCTAACAAATACAACAGAAAAAATTCATGAATAGGGTACATTGGTTTTATTATAAAACTTGAGCTGATTCAGTGTGTGTGTGGTTTTAGTATAAGCAGATAGAATGATATTTTTATTTTTATTGCCTAATTTATAGGTTTTATGGATCCATCCGTTTTGTTGCAATTTATACAATTCCTTTCAGACAATCTTCATATATATGGTATCGATTTTACTTAAATCGATGCTTTAATTTATATATAAGTCAATCAAACCGTGTGTGTTCAACTCAGAAAATTAAATATATGGGTGAACTTTAGACAAATCTACAACATATTTTGTTCCTTCAAAATAATAATAATGGACATAAATTTCACTTGATATAACTATATAGAACAGGGCTGTGTTAAAAATTAGATTTAGTAATTTGTTAAAATTTATTCGAAAAAATTTAAGAAATGATCTGACATAAAAGCTCATATCATTTATATAATTGAGAGCCCATGTAGCTGATCAAAGATTGCAAAAATAAAGTCCAACTAAATATATCCTAAATATTCTGCGTATCTTACAGCTTGAGTGCCTCTAAAGATTGCATATGGCTCAATATTTTATATATAAGTGAATCCAGTCTGACACTTATTGACCAAATTAAAGATCAGGCAATTTTATTCAGTTTGCTGATATTCTTTATATCTATCAGGAGACCAACGTATATACCATAAATTATACCCATCCTAATAACATCTCTTTATTTTTACAATATCCTTATATTTACAGGATAAGGATATCTGCAATAAAATATCAAGAAAAATGTCATAATTCATTACGTAGAATACAATAAGCTGTCATTGCAGGCTTAGTTCGTTATTGATATTTGATTTACAACCAAGTTATTACGAGAAATGTTGACATATTTATTTAATATTTTTGGAATTTTATATTTAAATCAGATGACTCATTAAGCTTAAAAGTTTAAAAAATTTAAATGCATCAAAACTGAAAGGCAAAATATGTGTTTTAATGAACAAAGGTGGTTGTCTTAGACAAATAGATACAGCTTTTTTATCCCCAAACATTTGTTTAAATGTGATTGATTGAGGTACATTCTTTGTTTGCTAAAGGTGTTTGTCTACATGGGACTGAGGCTCAAGGGTGTGGGGATTTTAGAAAATTTTCAAATGTTTTCCAAGTAAACATTTTCTTTGGAGTCCTTCATTAATTAGAATCCACATTTGTATACCAATCCCTCAATGACACGGATTGTCATTGGGACTCTTGAGACGATTAAGGATTTTTTTCTTATCCACGAAGGAAAAACCAGGTATTCTAGTCTTAAGAAATATAATTCAAATGTTAATTCATTAATAATATAATAATAATTAAAATATTGGAAATAGAAAGATCTTAGAAATGAAAGCATTAATTAATGTCTTTATAAACATATTTTACTAATGTATTTAATTTATAGTATGCAATTATTAAATGGGAAAAAATACAGTATCAAAGATTAAATTCATATAGCAACAGTATAAAAAAAGTTAGTTATAGTTAGTTAGTTACAAATTAGAAACTTAGTTATGGAATGTTCATGTGATACTTATTGCAATTTATAGTTTTAAAAATTCTTGTGCTTTAGGATGAAAGAATTAGTTTCAAACTTCCATATTTCTGACAAAAATAGAATTATTAAAATATTAATAAAATATAATTATTAAACATGTAAAATTTTTATATATTATAAACATATTCTTTATAAAGAAATATTTTGTATTTCATTTTATTTCTTTACTTCCTAGTCTTTTAGTCTCTTAGTTTTCTCAATATATTTAATTATTCCTTATACTTCCTTATATTTAATGATTCTTTATATTTTCAGATGTTATATGAAATTGTTTATCATATATTTTACTAATAACGGTTATACTAAGCAATTGAAATATTTCAAAATATTATTTATCGAATGAAGATATTAAAATTTTTTATTAATATCAGCAACCTACGGTTTCACAGAATTTTACAGCTTATATAATTAAAAATAAATGAAAACTCAATTATTAAAATCTACCTTTGCGATTATTTATTAAATTAAATTAATTAAAACCATACATATACAATATTTTAAACCCCATTTAGTAGGTGTAGTAGAGAAAAATATTATTCTTATATTTAAATTAAAATATATAATTCTAATATATTCCGTATACTCTAAACAGTAGAAATATTTATGTACAATGTATTTCTTTTCCTATGTAAAATATTTTATAAAACTTTATATGTACAGACGTATTTCTCAGTATAATGAAATAATAATAAAAAAAACAGATTTTTCTTTTTATACACTTCACTTTCTAGTAACAACAGTTGAAGTAATTTCCTGCAAAATACAAAAAAATGAAAAAATGCATTTTTAAGAACCTTAAAGGAATATTTTTTAAACAGTCCTTTATTTCAATAAGTTCTACAGCAAGCGTATACAACTAAATTTTCTTCTTTAAAAAGGAATTTTACTGAGCAAAAAACAATAATTGAATGCGAATGAAACTTGGAATTAGTTTATTGGTGCTATTCCAATTCTAAGAAGTCTTAAATAAATAAATAAATCGATTTTATTACATTTTATTCCTTATTCTAATAAATTTTAAATGCGTGAAGTGTAAATTTCTAATATATTTTTTAAATTCCAGATATTTTTTCAAGTATCTTAGATTTATTTATTCATGATGGCAAACTATTTGGATAGTTTCTGAATATATATCATCAGCTAATGTATCAATTTAGTAAATTTGTTTTTATACAACCCAATAAGAAATATATTTAAATTAATCTTTAGCTTCTATAATATAATACTGTAATAATGTGTCTGAAAATAAAATTCAGAGAGTAAAAAAAAATAAGTATAAACTATTCTGTTCCCAGTATAAGTTTGTTTCAAGAATTACCGCATTAAATGTAAGTTTATCATTTGTTTCATTTTTTCATAGATGTTTCTTTTTTCATAGATGTTTCATTTTTATTTTTCGTGAAAAGACAGTAGACTTTCTGTAGACTTCTTTCGTATTTCATCATTTCGCTTTCAGGGTACAAATAGCAGGCGATTAAACAATTATTATTTTAATTTAACGATATTCATTAATAAGCTCTTATGAATCGATCTGATGTTTTATTGTATATAATGATCAGGCATTTTCCCTATCCCTTCATAACGTTCCATATCATAATTGCACAATTATTATAACATATACAAAGTAATGGACTACAGTTTATGAATCCACTAGGCATAACTTTATTGTACTAAAATTTCTGAATAATATTGAAAAAAAAATATTTTTCGGCATTTTGTGTTTGTAGGGAAGTGAATTGCTAATTTAAATTTGAATTAAATGAAATTATTTAATTCACATTAAAATGATCTTTAATTTGAATAAATTTAAGCTAAAATAATTCCAGTTCTCAAAAAATTCATATTATTTTCTTAAGCATAATATCTTAATTATATTAACAGTAATTTTTTGTTTATATTTGCAACTATTAATACCATATATTGTTAATATTGTTTCTTAATTCTAATAATAATTATTAATAATTTATTGTCAATTTGATTAATTATCTTTAATAAATTTAATAAATAAATTAAGAATATTATTGTTAATATATGTATTTTTATTATAATAACATTATCTTAAACATATAGATTGGCATTTTAATTTTATAGGAAATCAAATCAATAATTTAAATTACAATTAATTGGCATTATTAGGATTAGAATTTAATTGGAATTATTTTTATCTAAAATAAATCCAGTTACGCAAAATTAATAATATTTTCTTAATCATAATATTTAGACAAACCTCTCAAGGTGTTAAATTACCACATATTTTTTCATTATATGAAGTAAGTTATAATTAATTAATTTGTTATTGAGAAGTAAGTTAATCTATAGGTAAAAATACAATCGGGAGTTAAAGAAGTTTTACTGAAGTCTGATTATCTTTTGAAAAAAAATTCTTTGTTTCTCATACATCGACATCTCTTTCAGAGCAACGGCCAATCTTTTGGAGTAACCATGGCAACGCTATGTCAGATGCTGCCTGGCTGTAAATTAAATCCTGCTTTCTTTCACGATTTTTCTTCTGACTAGAACTGTTGCCGTATAGTGCAGTATTCTTCTTGTAAAAGACTTTTGTCTCGTCTGAGAAGTAAAACCTAAACTGTTGTTATGGAGATTTAAGAAGTGTTTCAGAGTGAAGATGTCGTACAACAGCTGTGGTTTTCTTACGAAAAATTTGGAATGCTCTGTAATTCTTTTATGCATTTTTTCTAGATTTGAATATGGATATATGATAAATAAAATTTTGTCTTTAAATATTGTCCTTATTAAGAGCGACTTTACTGTTATGAGATTTTTGTTTTATGTTGATTTTGTTCTTTCAAATTTATTGCTTACTCCGTCATTACATATTTTTTAAAAATTTCGATTGAATAATTAAGAGTGTCAGTTAAGATTCATTTTTCTATTTTCAGTTATGATTCGTTTTTTCTATTCAAGAAAAGAAAATATCAGCAGCAAGATTAGATTCCACCCAAAATAGTAATATTTTTACGGATCACTGGATTCGGTTGCAGTGAATGTATGGCGTGGAGACATTCAACAGGTCTCAATAGAAAGAACAACAACGACGTTTATTTGACTCGAAGACACTAACACAAAGGCGACGGATACACATATAATAAATACGTATAGACGAGAGGAACTCACAACAGTACACGACAATAGAAGTAGCCCACAAGTATAAATCCACCACTGCACAGAGAGTGGCCAGACAGAATCCAGCAGTAGAGGAGCTCCTCGGAACTTCGTTCTACGGTCTCTCCAAAAGGCACAAGTTCTCATTGTATTTTCGCTTTAGCCGCCAACTTACTACCACGCATCAAGACGCTGCTTCCACAGTAGATGACAGGACTTGGCACACTGCAGTTCAGAAATCCACCGTTACTTCACTACCCTCTGAGAATCAATACTTGTCTATGACTCCGACTACGTTTTAATTCAATTCTTCCTGTAGCTTTAAACTGTTGGCGTATAATAGCTCCTTGGGTTGAATCCGATAACCTTTTTGGAAAATCAGATTGCGCTCAGATTTTATTGGATGGATCATTAAAATTCTTAAAGATCCAGCATTATCCATCTTTTCGCCAAATTCGTCACCAAGCTCTGAGATAACTGACGCGGCACCTTCTCAGAATGCAGCAGTGCTGATCTTAAAACTGTCTTTACTACAATGACATTATTCGAGTTGGAAAGAAAAAATTACAGGTTTGTAACAGTATATTATCACGATTTCATTTTTTAATGATAAAATGTAGTGATAATTAGCGACAGAAAGATCAAGAATGTAATTAAACTATAAAATTATGTTTTGAGTAAATATATTTCTGTAAACAGAAAAACAAATAACCCCTAAACAAATGTTGAATAAATGTATAATTTTAAAATGTATTCTTGTTTTACTCACTCAAGTTGATTCATATAAAATAAGTGTTGAAATGTTGAAAGTAGGCGAGGTATTCCTTAAAATTAAAAATCTTATTTTATAAATTTAAAATGTTAAAAATATCAAAAGACTAAAATTTTTTTCAACTTCAACAATTAACAAGTGAAATCCTTTTTAGGTCATCGAAGAAAAATTTTATTTGAACTACTTTTTATTAAATAATTACTATGAATATACATAATTTATCTAAATATGATAAATTCTCTCAAGAATTGAACTCGTAGTCTTCACCTTCAAGTGAAAAACCTTTAAACACCTTGCATTTTGCAAATTGTGATACACCTGGTTGACTTCAACTTTCATTAAAAACTGCTAAAACTCCATTTAAAGTATTAAAGTATTATTAATGAGTTAATATTTTGAAAAACTGTATTAACACCAAATGTCATCTGTTCCGATTTTAGAAAAAAATGTATTCGAATTAGAGAGCAGAAATAAAAAGGAATTTTATAAATGATTGGATATATGAACAAGATATATAAATGTATATAGGGAGAGTATGAACTAATAGTAGGGATTGAAAAAGAAATATTTTTAAGGTATGATAAATGAAAAATATTGAAACATTTCCTTACAATTAATCATTTACTTATATAGATATATATAAATAATATATGTATTAAAGATGAGTATTAAACTTTAGCTTCTAAAAAACCATTGATGTTCTATGACACTTTAACCTAGAAACTCTTCCTTTTCTAATTGTCAACATTTTAAATTTAACAGTTCAAAAACTGCAAAGTAACTATACAATAGCTACAGTTGCAGCTAAAAATCCAACAAAGAAAGAAGATTTAATTCGAGGCTATCCAACTTTTGACAATGCGTTAATGATTCTCTCTAAAGTTTCGCTCGCTCTTTGAAAGAGAAACGGTGCTCCTTGTTAAGAAAATTTAAAATCTTTCTCAAAAGGCGACGGAATTCCCTTTAATCGCTGATTGTATTTAAGTCCTTAAATTAAGACTTCCGGACATTAGAGGAAGAATGGATTTATCTTATACTCCGGGAAGATCGTCACAGCTCTAATAATTAAGAAGATCGTATGGATTGCCAGGATTAGGAAAAGGTGGAGATTTCAAAATGGTTCAAATAGGCTCAATTTGCTTTGGAGATTGTCAGGATTATTCGCATCCCAAAGGAAGAGATTTCAACTAAGAATTGGAAATT
Organism: Argiope argentata; assembly: GCA_026289955.1. Lineage (NCBI taxonomy): Eukaryota > Metazoa > Arthropoda > Arachnida > Araneae > Araneidae > Argiope > Argiope argentata. The sequence continues at coordinate 7,919,653 of JAOUZG010027119.1, read as the reverse complement.
ATTTCAACTAAGCTTCAGAAGAATATTCATAAATTCGAGTGACTGTATCTTTTCATGCCAACTGGAAAAGGAAATTTCATTGTAGATTTTAAATGATAGGTTACATTATTTGAAAAGAACATTTACGATAAGATTTCTTAAATTTATGGTTGTAATTAAGTGAATAATATTACAAATAGAGGTTTTATGTTATTTAGAATTTTTATAATTCAGCTTTATTTCATTTAAAATTCTATACAGTTTAAAATAAATTTCTTTTTTATGTACCTATTTTGGTTTATAATAAATTTATTTTTTATTCCATATGTAAAGGGTAAATTTATTTCTGGAAGAATTATTTGTAAATTACAAATATATATTTTATTTCAACCTTTTCAAAATACAGATAAATGAAATATATTAATCTAATTCTCTAAGCAGATTCAGTAATTTTTTTCCCTTTTTATTCATCTGATTCTCTAAAGGTTCACAGAAATAATATAGTAGAATTTTCTATTTATGAGCATATCTCAATGATTAATGCAAAACGAATTGATTTGTTACGGAATTTAGATTCACATTGCTTGTAAATAAGCTCAATCATTGAAATAAATTATGAAAATGTAATTTAATCTCAAAAGATACAGAATAATTCATTTTTTATTCATCCAAGTTTTTATTACAAAACTAGAATATGCATCTGTCTAGAAAGACTGGAATCTCATATATCTCAGACCTGATTTAATGTATTTAATTTTCTTTTGCTCGCCAAACAGTAATCTCTCTTATTAACCTGTTTGTTTCTAGTTTTTACATGACATTCATAAATATTCAAATCAAAACTGAACATAAAGTGTCAATCAAAGACAAGTTTTAATAATGTTTTTTTTTTTTTAATTTGTGTGGATGGATAAAGAGTATTTTATTAATAATTGAAAATTTGAGCAAGATAGATAAATAAATATTTATAAGTAGGGTATAAACTAATAATAGGAATTGAATCACTGTTGTAATGCGTTAAATATTGTTTTTGCATGCGTTAAATATTGTTTTTCATATGCATAAAAGTATTTATTTTAGGTTATGATTTGTAAAGGATTGTATATGTAAAGGATTGTATGATTTGTAAAGGATTGTATATGTAAAGGATTGTATGATTTGTAAAGAATTGTATATGTAAAGGATTGTATGATTTGTAAAGGATTGTATATGTAAAGGATTGTATGATTTGTAAAGGATTGAGGATTTGTAAACGATATGATTTGTAAAGGATTAAAGGATAAAGGATTGTATGATTTGTAAAGGATTGTATAATAAGTTTTAATTTTTATTCGTAATTACCTATCGCCACTAAATTTACAGTTAATTATGAAGAATTCCTAAAAGTATACATAATTGCTAATAATAACATTTACGGTAACATATATATATATAATGATGACACGGGGGATATAAGTGGCTTTCAGAGCTAAATTAATAGGATAGCATGTGGTCTTTAAATATGTCATTTTTCCCTAAACACAAGATTTTATTCGTTCTTTCGTTAACGACTCATACCAAAGTTTCATGTTATGGAAGATTCATTATAAATTTTAATTCCTTACCTTTACTAGAAGCGGCTAACCACATTGAATAGAATTATTTTTCATATAAAATAATTTCACGATACACATAAAATAAATATAATATTTTTAAATAATAAAACTGTATTAAAATTCTAATTTTAGAATACTTATTGCTTTACAATTTTATATTAATGCCACTGCAATTTATAAAAAATATAGTTAAATATAAATGATATATTTCATCTTCATTAAAATTACTCTGATTTTTCATTGGGAGAGTACAATCTCTCAAAATTTTTGACTATATTTTATTGTTTTCATAAAATCATTAACAATGGTTTCAGATTTGTTCGCAATAGTACAGAATGTCCAAAAAGTTCCCGTACTGATGATTTGTGAATTTATTTTACAAAAACAATAGGTTTAAAAAGAATTATTTTTATGCCAATGATAAAAAGCACTTTTAAAATAACTAAGGAAAAAATACTGAAGTTACATTTATAATAAATGTTTAAAATGTCCACCCCTTTCTTGGAGACAAAGCTGAACTCGTTTGCACATGTTTTTCGAAACGAGTTTTAACATGCTAGGAGTGATTTCTTATACCCTTTGGGTAATTGCGATTTTCAAATTATGTATTGTTTGAGGATCACCTGCATAAATTTTGACCTTTAAATATCCCCACAGAAAAAAGTCCGGGATAGTCAGATCAGGGGATCGAGGTGTTCAAAGATTTTTTGAGATAAGTCTATCGCCGAAAAAAGCTTCAAGTATGTCCAGGGTTTCATTACTCGTATGACAAAATTTAATATACTTGAAAAAAAATAATGGAAAATGACTTTTTAAATTTGGAGTACGGGAACTTTTTGGACACCCGGTATAAAATGCTCAGAAATTAAAATTAATAAAGCTATATTTGCAAAAATAAAAGAATAATGGCCTGAAAAGATAAGTTCATTCTTTCAGATCCAACATAAAACTTTATTTGTTACTTTCTCATTTTATGCACTTAATATATTTTGAAATATGCATATTAATTTGACTGTTTACTACTAAATAAAGTTATAAACAGTCATTATAATATGTAAATTTAGTACGAGAAAACCTTTAATGCAAGTTTTTATTGAAATTGATAATTATTGCTTATTATCGGTTTGATATAACTCCGATATATTTTTGCTGCTAAATACACTGAAGTTACAATCTTAAATTTCATTCTTAAATATAAAAATTATAAACTATATGAGATTTTTAAAATTAAAAAGCTATCATGCCGGGCAATAAAATATTCAAACATTTAAATTAAAATATAAACAATTAACAATATCAATAATAAAAAATTAATATATGAAAGATTACAGTAATTAATAAAATTTAAAAAGGATTGAGTTCTACACGTTCTACACAATATTAATAATTTCAAATTGATAACTTGAAATGCACACTTTATACCCACTATA
>JAOUZG010027119.1:7897074-7908032 GCA_026289955.1 Argiope argentata | reverse complement strand
ATCTATCTATCTATCTATCTATCTATCTATCTATCTATCTATCTATCAATTTAAACAGTACTGATACTGATTTACTATTATTTCTTTAATAGCAGGAAGAATTTTCGGAGACTTAAAGTATATATTAAAGTTTAGGGAAAAATAGCTTCAATAGTATCACAAAATAATCGTTCAATTCAAATATTTCCAAATAAGCTAATAAATGAAAAGTCAGTATTTATTCGTTTCCATAATAAATATTTAAATTTAAATTTCATTCTATCAATCATTCTATTTAATATTTATTTTTTATACAAAATGAAATTGATGATAAAAGGTTTTACCCATACTTTTTTTAAGTGTAAAGCTCACATAAATAGAAAATTTCTAATTAACAAATAAAACCACTTTTTATGAAAGATTTTTTTCCAAAGAATTCGAAGAAAAGATCGTATTTAACAATCAACAATCACAGACATTTTAAAAAGAAACAAAAAAAAATTGAAAGTTTATCTCTTGCAAACTGAAATCACTATTTGACTAGTTTTTACTCTTGACTCTTTTCTAAACTCACAAGATTGTGAGGACTATTCCGACGCCCCGTGTTCTCTCAGTAAGTTCAGCATTTTTCTTGTGACGCCAAATAATTATTTTAGAAACTCCTTGAGGTCCAGAAATAAACTAGCTTAACACGAACGCAAACTTACTCTTGGAAAGAAAGGTGTAGATTAAGATTTTGAATCTCTGGTTTTGATAAAAAAAATATTGTACTTCGCGTTTTTGTTTATTTATAATCTATGATACGGTATGGTATACATAGGAGGAACGCTAACGGGTGAGCGGGAGTTGTATGTTAATATTCAATTTTAATTTATCTTTAATCCCATATAGCGTTTGTTTCTTTTGTCTTATTGTTCGAATTCTTTTAATGACTTAATTTTATACAACATTTATTTTTTTATGCAGATTAGAATATTTTTAACATTAAATAGATGTTTTAATTAGCCTTTAAAATTGTGTTTGCCTTTTGCCCTTTTGAGGAATTTTATGCATCATTTTTTTGCATTTTCCATATGGATCGCGCTGCATAATCAGAAGGGATTTTATTGCGAATATACTTATTCAAACTCAAACTTAATTTAATTTTTATTAATGAATTTTAATTAATTAATGATTTTTTAATCAATAAATTATTATATGATAATTTATGATTCTTAAGATAAATTATAACCTTATTTCAGAAGCCTTAATCTAACTAAATATTTAAACATCTATTTATATTTAGCATGAGATTCGTGGTGATATTTACTTATAATAGCACAAATTTTGCTAATATATCGAATTTAGAATGGCATTTAAGATCAATGGAAAAAGTGATGAAAAGCTTCAAAGATAGTTAAATATCTACTACAAGGATCTTAAGAAAATAACGACTTACTATTTTTTAGAATGGCCCTCGAAATGAGGATGAGATGCTTCCGACATGGTGGTTGGATCTCACCACCCTACAGAGTGCACAAAAAAGTGGGGTCCCATCGACAATGGGATGTAACCCCTGCAGGAGAGGTTGTACCAGTGCCCGGTGATGGCCATATGGAATGAATCACAGTTCCCACTAATGTTTTTGTTGCGATTGTCTGGTTTTCAGTTTTATGGCTTATTCTGTATGCTTTCGGGTGGGTTGAAAAGTCTTGTATGACTTACCATTTTTTTAGAGTGAATAACTTTTATATTACACAGCAGTTAAATTTTAAGCTTTTGAAGTTTTAGAATTTAGGCGTTTTAATTTAAATTTTGGTTTTATTTAATTTCTTCATTCATTTCAATTTGAATTCATATTTCTAAATAGATGCATGTATTAAAAATAAAATGTTTATTAAGTAAAATGCTTAAAATATGCGAGAAGGAAAAACTAACAATATCGATCAGAAAGCTTCTTCAATAAATAAAATCTGAAAAAATAACTTACATTGGTCCTTTTTGCAGAAATTAAGCAAAAACTAAAATGTTATTTTGCATAGTTGCAGAAAATAACATTTAGATACCTTCATTATAATTCCAATTACTAAATATTAAGCAACATTGAGACAACATTGTACAATATCTTGTATTCACATAATACCTATAACATGATGTATACCAATGGAATAAAAGTAAATTTCAATAAAGAATATCATAAAACAAATCTGAACATTCATTTTAGATAATTAGAAAACAAAGATAGACAGAATAAAAAAGGCAAGATTAATATTGAAGAGGAATAACTAGAAACATTTATATTTTATAAAAAAACATTCAAAAATAAAACTCAAACTCAAAAAGAAGAAAGAAAGAAAAGGAAAGAAAAAGAAATGAGAATGTTGAAATTTATTCAAAATAAATTATTGATCAATTTAGGATGAAATGTTTTTCAGCCAATTTAGGACGAATTGTTTACTAACCATTTTAGGAACAATTCAATATCTAATAAACTATAAAAAAAGAATAGCTTTTATTTTATTTCTTTTTGATATCTAATGCACTATAGAAAAGTTAACTGCAAAAAGTAAAATGAATTTATTTAATAAGTTTATATACAATAAGAGTTAAGGGTTTGCCTTAACTATGTAAACTGGACATTAACATTCCGTTGAAATTACTCTATCTCTGAAAATATTTTCTTAGTCTTTTAAAATTTTCTTTTAAGGAAATTATAAATAAATAGGAATGTCCATAAATTTACCCTCGAAAATCTGAATTTTGGCATTCTGATCGGAGTTGAAGAATCTGACATCTTCAATTCTTTAAAACCATCTGCTTAACTCTTTAAACAAGATCGTTTGTTTCAACAGTATATTACCCTTTAGTCTCAAATTTGTATATGGGTGTCTCCCTTATAAATAAATAAATGTAAGAACCTCTATAATAAATGACTTATGGCTGACTTATTAATAATTATTGTTATGGCTGTATTTTCTAGTGGAGATCCGATGTATGAGGTGTTGGCAATGATAACTGCATTGTATGATAATTCTACTAAAATTCTGGCATTTTATATGTTATTCATGAAACTCTTCATATGACTGATAAGAGTAATATTTATGACCTCAAAAACTATTAAAATTAATTATCAGCAGAATATAAATGTGAATAATATTTAAAAGTTATATACCATTGCTGACTTTTCTACGCACACTGTATAAATTTTTCGATTTGTGTTAAATTTGCATCCTCAAAGTTATATGATTTATTATGAATAATTAGAGAACACCCAAACATGAGAAAACTTAACTTACTGCTCAAAGTTTTAATTTCTAGTTAATTTACACTATTGATTGAAATAATTTGTCACCTACAGAAAGTTTAAATTTCTCGGTGAAGAGAGAAAATTTCAAACTCAGATTATCTGAAATATTAATTATATTTTTAGTGTTAGTTATAATAATTTAGATGCCTGCCCCTTTAATAAATATTTCTTAATCACACATTTTTATTGAATTTATATTCATAAATTTAGATCAAAACAAACGGCTAAAAATAAACAATGCAGTTAAAATACATTTTAATTGCATTTTTCATTCTGAAAAAAATTTCCCTTAATGGTGTTTATCAAAAAAAAAAATTAAAAAAATTCTCCAAAGTATTAAAAAAAAGTTGGAAAAAAGAAAAATGGTTTTTTTAATGACGATTTTTGTATTTTTATTGCAATTATTTTTAATACTTGATTTTAATTATATGTATGCCGGCTTGATGGCACAGAGGTAGCGCCTCTGCCTCGTGTTATGGAGGTCCCGGGTTCGAGTCCCGGTTCGGGCATGGTTGTTCGTCTGTGTGCTATCTGTGAGATGTGTGAATGTGCCCCCCTGTAAAAAGGGGTTATGCAAGCGAATGTGGTGAGTGGGTAGCAAAGTCGTACTCTTGGCCATAAGTCGGCGCTACTCAAATACAAAAGACGCTTCATTCGGCTTTAATCTGCTGCTGGGTTCAGCAGCCGGCTTGTCCATGACAAGTGCCATTTGACACAACAACAATTATATGTTTATTTGCAATTATAAGTTATTTAAAGCTAAATTCACAAATGAGGAATAAAAATCTTATTTATTGTACTTTTTTAATTTACTTAAGATTTTGTACAGAAAAACAATTTTTCTATCCAAAAATATGTAATTATTAATTTTACTTCATATTAATTTTTTTAAATAATGTTTGGTTACTGAACAAAATGGGTTTATTAAAATTAAAATAAAAAATGAATTGTAATAATCTCTTTTTGTTACATTTCATTTCCCTTTTAATTTTTCGTTATTGAATTTTATTATTTTATTTGATATTTAATAAAAAGGGAATTAAATTATAATGCAGGGTTAAAAAATAACGAAACATATATTTTGATTAAAAATTGAAATTTTTAAAATTAAATTGTGCTTTTAATCTAAAATCATAGAATTACTCCTCTATTGTTTGAAGTGGTATTTAATATAAAATTAATTAATATATCAATTTTCTTATATAATTTAATTACAGTAAGATATTCTTATCTTGGAAGAATTTGAAGCAATTTTCTTTTACATAAATATGTTGCTATATTTTTCATTAATACATAGTAAGGATTATTGTACAAAGAAAAAAAATCATCCTCGAAGCAGAAATTGTAAGGAAATTGCATTAAGTGTGCGATATGCAATTTTTTTTAGAACCAAGTTAATTTTTCAAAGAACTTCCTCTCTAGTATTTTATTCTATAGCTTACGCAATGGGTTGAATATGAAAGTGTATGATTTTCTTAATTATATTACTTTTGTGTTTGTTTACTATTGTAGTGTTTATCTGAGACCTGTCTGGAATGTTCTGGTAAATAAGTGGAGTGTATTTGATAAGGAAGTAATTTTGGATGTTTATTAAGGTTGATTTTTATTTTTCTTATAAAATTGAAAGCAACAAAAAATGAATATCTTCAAAGTAAACAAAATTACATTATCTCTTCCCAACCAAAACAACAATTACTTTGATTTATGATTTTGTATAAAAACATCGAGTTTAGAATATTTTTCGCATCGTTAAATCTTTCTCTCATATTATTTTTAGAGTTAAAAAAGCATTAATGATATTTGAATTCAAAAGTTATTTTAATTTCTTTGAATTATAAAAGCTTGAAACTTTTAAAAAGCTTTAAAAGCTTTAAAAATCTTGAATTTAAATTTAGTATCTTCTTAGAAAATTCATTCTAATTAGTGCACAGAGCACAATTCCGCAGATGAAAGAATAATTTATTTAATAAATATTTTTAAATATTATTGTATATGATGTACCATTTACTAGGTATATAATTTCTAACTTGTAATAAGGCGATTCACCAGTCTATATTGCAATTATTATATTATAAGGTTTTTTTGTAATGGTTTTACAATCGTAATAAAAGTAAATTAATTTTATGATTTCTTTAATTTTTTACGTTCTATTCATAAATTCTTTCTCATACTTTAGAATATATCACAGTATCACTGCTTTATTATCTCACTTATCCGCTAAAAACAGTTTAAATTAGTTCTATAAAACACTCAATCCTTTAAAAATTTAAGAATAGTCTTTACTTCTATTTAATTCGATTTTTTTCTAGCTGTTCTTTGATTATATAAGAATTTTTTTTAATTTTATGTATGGAATTTATTAAATTGGCAATGTATCACTCTGAATTATTTGGAAGATTTCAAAATCGTAATTCATGATACCAAATCCATTAAATAACATTCATTTACTATGATTTATTAAAATAAAATTTGGAGATTTCTTTTATAACTAATGAGACTGGTTAGGAGTTTCGGCAATGTGTGTACCAGAATTAACTTTCTCATCTATGAGCCTTTTAAATATTTAGAGAAAAAATACCAATACATAAATGGGCTTATATTTTATAAAAAATAATCAATCTATTTCATCAACATTAATTATTTACGAAACTTCCGTGGATAAAATCACGTTTGATATATGTCTTTATTTGCTGGAGAATAATAATAGTTTTCTCTTTATAATTCTTTTAATTTTTCATTGGTATAAGTTTTATTGCAGAAAAAGAACTAGGAACATTAATTAGATGTTTTTTACTAAAGTATCATTTTTTTGTGTAATCATTTATTAAAGTTATATTTCATTTCTGAGACAACATTTCTTTGAAAATATTAAAGGCAATAAATTATTTCAAAGAAAGTTCTAAGTATTTTTCAGCGATAAAGTATCCATTAAATGATCAGAGCTATGCTACAATATAGCAAACAGCATTTTGTTTTACTTTCGCAATTTGAAGTATTTCCAATGGTAGTTTTTATATAATTTATGGCACATTTTCAATTAAATGCAATGACTTCTGTGAAAACCAATCCATATTTAAGACGTTTTTATAAATTAGTGCGCTCCACCTTAAGAATTTTATAATTTATTTTTTGTGTTCATAAAGTGTTGAACAGATTATTTGTTGAAAAGTATCTGTCTTGTTGTATACGAGTAAAATTTATTCATGAAGCGTAAAATTTGTAAAGAAATTGTATATTTAATTAAACAATTGTATATTTATTATATACTGCAATATTTTTGCAGTGCTAATTTTTATGAAATATATTATTTTAACCCTTTAAGCGTGCTTGACGAACTCACCTCGTCATCGGAGTGTTAAGTCGTACCCGTGTTTGACGAGTCCTACTCGCAATCCAATTTTAAAGTCGAAAACTCGAAAACATGAGGATATGACGAGATATTTTCGTCAAACACGTTGAAATGCGGACTTTAAAATTGGATGACGAGTAGGACTCGTCAAACACGGGTACGACGTAACACTCCGATGACGAGGTGAGTTCATCAAGCACGCTTAAAGGGTTAATTATGAATAAATAAAAATATACATAATTTTTCCTTTCTTATGTTTTTTTTTCTTTTCCAAACTCTTTACATTTGATTTGCGTCTTGGTTCAAAAGCTGGTATTATTGTAACTGAATTATCACTCTCTTCTAGATTTAAAGTAGCTATGAAATTTTAAGTGTATATATTCTTGATCACAGAGTTATCTATATGAATGTTTTCTACCATTTCATATCAGTTATCAGCTTTTGAAAAATATTAAAAGAATAAGTTAAGAAAAATAAGTTAAAATATCTTAAACTTGTGTAACTGAAAAATCTTAAACTAAAACGGCTTTGGACCATTTATTTTCTATAAATGATATTTAAAGAAGTATCGTTTTTAGATTTGTCTATAAAAGGAAAATAAAAGAAGGAGGTAACCTTTCATGAAATATCTAGACATCATAAATTTTTATATAAAATAAATATTAATGAATTCGTCAGTAATTTTGTGAATTTTTTATATATATAGGTGACCAAATAGTTAATAATAGCGAATAATGTTTTTAACTAATTTATTTATTATATGATTATCAAAAAGATATACATTTTTTATATATTTTGTAAATTTGTTGCACTTAAAATTAAATAAACTATTATATGATTTCCATATATATGGTTACAATTACAGTTAATTTATTAATAAAAGCACAACCACTTTACTGTCTTAGATTAAAGCTTAATGAACAATGCTTTATGTACTAAATACTTTACCTAGACTGCTTATTTTCAAAATATGATAGTTATAATTATTTAGAAAGATATTAAGACTTAAATCTTATGAGTTAACTGAAATTACTACTTTTAAAATAAATGGACGTAATTTATCATAGCTGTATTTTCATATATCTACAATTAAAATATTTAACCAGGTTTGATTAAATATCCTTACTCATTCTACTCTTTTAAAACGAAAAATACGCATATAAATACAAAAATTCACAATCTGTTTCGTCTTTCAAGATCAAATTTATGTAAAATATGAAAAGAAATTTGTTTAAATCATATATTATTATTGGATTAATACTATGATTTCAGATATATTTTGAATGATAGAGATGGAACTATCTCATTTAAGAAAGAACGAATTAAGTTGTTAATTGATTATTTAATTTATCCTTTTAATATCTTTAAAAACCTTTATAATAGATATTTAATAAGACAAATTACAAATCTCATTAATTTTAAATATTTCATTTTTAAATGCAATAAAAATACTCGTAACTTTCCAACATTTTTGTCTTTATTTAAGAAAAAAAATGGAAAATTCATGTGAAATATGTGACCAACAATTCCGGTTTTTTGTGGACAAATATCACAGTTTTGAACGGTAGGTATATTAAATGTACTACCCCTGAGTGTTCCCTCACTGTCGATTTCATTGAATCATTACAAATGATACAAGCAACATGCTAAACGCCGGTGTCTTGGCCCAGAGGAATCGCGTCCTCCTAGTGATCTGAGGGTCCCAGATCCGAATCCCGGTTAGGGCATGATTTTTCTTCATTGTACTATTTGTGAGTTGCGTGAATGTGTCCCTCGGTAAAAAAGAGCTGTGCTAGCAAATGTGAGTGTCATCTTCATATGAGCTCGAAGTCAGACTACTGCCCTCGGGGGCTCAGGGGTCCATACCCTCAGAAGCTACTGCAACCCCTCTTTCCGTCCGTCGATGATTATTGTCTTCATGTTAAAAAAATAATACATTACAATAAAACTCCCATGATGGAAAAATCAGGAGATAAACAAACCTGATTTATTTATTCTTCAAATTAAACTAACAACAACAGCAAAAAGATTTCCAATCCTTTCCTCTAAAAATTCACGGTTTATTAATTTATAAATATTTTTTTAATCTCTAGAGACAAGTTTTAATTTAGACCCACAATAAGTATAGGAGAAATTTGCAAAAAAAAAGAATGATGTATTCCAATATTTAAAAATTTACTTACTGTCAATGCGTAGGCATGATGTAGAATCAATTTATTAAATGAATCATTGTAATTTATAAATATATATTACCCGCTTGGATTGAACACAAATCCAAAACCAAGTTAAGAGATAGGAGAAACGGAAGTATAATAACATCTGAGGGTAAGGACACCTGAGACCCGAGGGTAGAAGCCTGACTTTACCTCATATGAAGATTACATTCTCAATCGCGTTTGCGCAACCCCTTTTTACAATAGATCTTCCATATACCTCATAGGTATATGGAAGTGTAACGAACAACAATATTTGGAACAGGACTCGAGCCCTTGACAACCAGATCACGCTAAGCTACGAGCTACTTTAAGTTTATCTATAATATTTGTAGTATTTCCTTTTACAGTTTTTGAATTTATCTCAATATCTACAAAAAGAAATTGTATCGATTCTCTTTTTATGTGCAAATTAATTATGATATTGAGTTTTCTGACTGATACATAAATTGATACGGAGCATATTGCTTATTAATCATAAAATCGTATTCGGGCCACAAAATTAAGTATAACATAGCATATTAACTGAGTGAATCTTTGATAATTTATGCATGAAAAATTTTAATCAAATAAAAAAATCAAATGTTTTTGTCTTGACCTACCATATACTTTTTTATATATTTTAATTTGAAAATATTTAATAATAAAATTGAATATTTTCATTGCAGATAGTGAAGTATATTTTGGAATTAAGTTAAGAAAAACATTTGGAAATTAATGAAAAACATAAATTTAGAGTATATTTAATTAAAAATACCTCGAAAATGAGCAGAGATACTTTTGTAACAAACTGCACATAATATTTTGATATTTATAAATCTTTAAAAAAATGAACGAGGATTTTAAGATTTATTTTTAAGTAAAAGTATCTTATTACAGGAAAGTGCTTGTATAAATTATTTATCGTGGTAATCAGAAGCATTTTTTTTCTGACAATGCGAATATAAATATACCAGAACCAAAATATAATCACATTAGAGCCACTTATAATAATTTATGCCCAAAAGGAAGTACATATCCATTTATAGAGTTAAGTTATTTTTTTTCTTGACAATACTTTCTTGTTGTTTATCTTAGTACTTTAGTAAAACTTTTCGAAGAAATTGAGAAAGATGGTCTTAAATCTATCATATTAATATTTATCTTTTAACGAAAATTTCTTTGCTGCATATCAGGGAAGGATTGATGTCGAGTTCATTTTCTTTTATTTCATTACAGAAAAAAAGTAATAACCGAATACTAATATATCTTATCAGAAAATTGGTAAGATATTTTATTATCCGGTCGTATTGTACTGAATATTTGTTTGTTTTTTTCAAGAAATTAAAAAAAATATTTGATATTTTGAGTTAAAAAAAACTCCATTTCCCAAATTTCAGCCACAGACTATGTTTCAACAGAATGCTTTTCAAGCAGAATGCTGAGCATTGATTAGTTAATGATAAATCTTTTAAAACATATATTTAATGAAACTTTGCATTTTCATACCTATTATAAAACACTAAAACTTTAAAAACGACAAATTTTATTATTTTTATACAATTTGGATTCTCTGATAAACACGATTAACTTTAACTTTTCAAAAATATTCTTCCAAAGTTTATTTATTTAATCTTTTTCTTGATCTTGTAAAATAAAAAATTCATTTCAGTCTGAGAAATATTATAGTATTTAGGAATATTAATTTTTTTAGAAATATTATCTTTGGTTTATTTGTTCTCAAAGTTGTAAAGGACCAATTATTTTGATAGAAGTTCTATAATAGCATCAAAAAGAAAAGTATTAGAAAAGAATGAATAAAAATAAATTGGTCTGATGAAACAAAATAGCTGATTGAACTTTCTATCGCTAAAAGAAAGCTATGGGAATTCAATTGATTAAAATTTTAGAAATTTTTAAGTATAATGTGATTACATTTAAAAATTGTCAACTAGCAAAAATGCAATCACGGAACTTAAGGAAGAATATACCTTGAAGGACATAAGACACTTTTGATTAGAAATAAATAATTAGTTAGTTTTGGTATTCTCAATATTCCTGTAATTATTTATCTACTGACAAATATTATTGATTTCAGATAAATTTTGATATTTAAAAATATAAAGCTAAAATAATACGAATATATATATAT
>JAOUZG010027119.1:7877503-7891908 GCA_026289955.1 Argiope argentata | reverse complement strand
GATAGATAGATAGATAGATAGATAGATAGATAGATAGATAGATAGATGGATGGATGGATTGAAATAGGGCTTAGTTGAATGAGATATCTATCCTAAAGATTGTCTAATTAATTCAAGTTATTTTTGATAAATAAAAAATATGTATTCGTTTTTTTTTAATTATCAGGCCAAACACAATACGATCGTTTAGGTATTCTAATTAAAGTGACATTGAATCTACTACAAGGGGAGAAGTTTTAACTTTTCCTCGTGATAATTAAGTTATAATTTCTCATACTTTAAGTTAGATGGTTTCTATGTTATCATCTTATATTACTTAGAACTTAGAATAAAAATAAAATTATTGATAACTTTTATCAAAAAAGCAACAATTTTGTCTATCGGAAAAAAGTGCCAACAGAAAAGCAATCAAACATATTATTTAACATTCTAAGTGATAAATTGATTATAATGCTTATAAATTAACATATAACTGGAGTATTTATGAAATAACTTTCTAAGTGATAAATTATTGTCTCATTGAAAATTCAGAAATATGTTTTGTGTATTCAAATTTTAAAAAATCTATACCTGTAACAGTGGTTTAAAAATATCGTATTACATCGATTTTTCCAATGAATTCAATTTACTTTAATTTGATATTAAAAATTATAATCTATTAATACATATTAATCTCAAAGATATTATTGATAAAAAATTTATAAAAGGAATATATATATATTTATTTAAAAAGGTACTTTTATTTAGTATAATTTCGTCCTTTAAATGAAATTTTAATCACAGACTATTTAAGAGAAAACGAATCCTAATGTCAAAAACTAACAAATCGCAAAGCCTCCATTAACGTGTTGTGGAAATATTATTAAAATATCAAATCTTGATTTATTTCTACTAAGATCGGTAAACAAAAAAATAAAATAAGAAAAAAAAATGTGAAAGATAACATCCCACGTTTTTCTGCTAAATTACCACAGCTGTTGTAAGACATCTTCACTTGCAAACACTTCCTTAATATCTGTGTGAACAGTTTAAACGTCGCTCAGCAAAAAATCCAAAAACAAATTTACGAGAAAAATATTCAACAATGAAAGTCGAAATAAAAATGACAAAAATTTTAATTTACAGGAAGAGAGAATCTGACATTCTGTTACCATGGCTACCGTCAGAATATTGTTTAGTATCTGAAAAAAAAGATGGTAAAGATAAGAAACAACAGATTTCATTTGAGATAATCATGCTGTAGCTTGAAATATTTTTCAAGGCAAATTTTCTGTTCGGGGAATATTGTATTTAATCCTTCAACAGAAATATTTATTGTTACTAAAGGTCACTATAATTTGCAGCCATTTTTATTTATTACTTTTATATATTTTTTTCGTAAATATTATAAATGCAAAAACGTTACATTTCAGTAAACAAATTTAAAAAAGAAAGCGATAAAATAAATTGCTATATGTCATACAAACTGTTCTATGAATTCTTCATCTACGTGTTTAAAGTTATATGACCAAAGACATAAATCAAAATTTTGAATTTTTCATTTTTAAAACTTTATTACAAAATGCAAATCAATCATAAAAGATTGAAAACTCTTAAAAATGTAAATATTTTTTATTCTTTTAATTAATGTTATACTTCACTTCAATATTCAGTGCATTTAATGAGTAATTCTAATTTCTAATACAATTTTTTTTCTCTAACTACATTAATGGTGCTAATTAAAAAATTTATTGCACAGTCGACAAAAAATAGTGGTACATTACTTTACTTTGTTATTTATTTTCCTAATTTATTAAAATTAATTTTGAGGGAAATTATTAAGAATACTGGTATTTTTAAATTGAGAATTTGATTAAAAGAAAATATATTTTAAATTTTGCAATTACAGAAATCAACTCATTTGATCCAGCATACATTTCTTTATACGTGCATCAAATTTCGTTCCAGAATCGTCAGCATTTCTTGACTGATAGTAATTTTTGTCTGCTATAAGATTTATTTTAAAAGGTCAACCTTGTGAGTGTAATGTAGTAAGTAAACCAAAGACTGCTAAAACCGAGAAAAGTGCTTTTCTTTCATATTACTTATATATATTCTTAAAATGAGCAATGAAAATACGAAATATATTAGAAATACATAGTTTCTGAGATATTTTCCATCATGGTTATGATTTATTTAAAATTATATGCGCCATTTTTCAAATCTTTAGAATTCAAATTGTTTTCTAGAGCATCCAGAATTTTATCTTTGTCAATTTTCATGATGGATAAGCTGTTAAACGTGTCT
Source organism: Argiope argentata (assembly GCA_026289955.1). NCBI lineage: Eukaryota > Metazoa > Arthropoda > Arachnida > Araneae > Araneidae > Argiope > Argiope argentata. The sequence continues at coordinate 7,889,622 of JAOUZG010027119.1, read as the reverse complement.
TTTATAATTTGCAAATTATCTAATTAGAATAACATTTTCGTTATGTGAGTTAAAAGAACAAATAACATTTTTTAAAATTATTTCTAAATATTTACAATAATCCTAAATTGAATAAAGAAACATTTTTTTTAAAAAAATATATTTTAAAACATTTCTTTAAAAAAATGATATGACAAAGACAAATGGAAATACAGTTTGAATGTGAATATATTTTTTTTCAAATCATTTAAGAAATGTCAGATCTAATAATATTTTCTAATTTTTTAAAGCTGTTTTATTTCAAATTCTAAAAAAAGTTTTCAAAAAAGCCGTGCTAAATGTGCATGAAAAAATTTATTTTATTTATTAAATTCATAAAAATTTTTTTTATTTATATTTCAAAGGTAGTTTTCAAGAAAGACGCTTTTGTATAAATTACATTATTTTTCTTAAATATGTTTTTCTTTTTTATTTCATAATTTCCCTTTTCGAAATTGTTATAATTAGTTATAAAATGTATGAAATGATCCAATTTATATTTTATTTGAACTTCTAACAGATTTCAAGAATTTATTTAACATTTATTTTTTATAGGATAAGCTTAAAATTTAATAAATGAAATATACAGGTATTTCCAATAATGAATTTAAAAGATAAAATTAAAAATTTCATGAACAATTATCTAAATATTATTTGTGAAGCAAGATAGAAGTACAAAATATGAGTAGAAGTATGAGTGCAATTTGAATTTTAGATTATGTAATAAAACTGCAGTTTATGTAAATTTATGTTCAAGAAACATAAATTTCTACTTCTCTGCAGAAAAATAAAATAACACAATTTCAATGAACAATTTTCTGAAAGCCAATTCAAACAAATTTCACTTTCTGAATGAAGCCCCTACAGCCTTTTAAGATGATCAAAGAAGTTTAGAAGTGTTTGAAATGATATCGCATAAATATTTTGACAGTAAATACAGCAACCTGACAGTCAAAATAGCTGAAAAATGTCTCTATATTCAACGACGCATCATAAGAAAAGAAACTGGACGTAACAAAACAAAGCAAAATGTATATTCGTAAATTTCAGAATTTGGGTTCATATATGGAGGGAGTTTATTTTGACCGAGTGAAGGGCCGTTGTGACTTTTCAAAAACAGAAAAAAAGACAACATAGTGCACTTTAAAGATTTATATTCAAAGAAAAGCCTTGCATATGTATGTAAACTTCAAACACAGACTTCGAGAAATTTCAAAGCTCCCCTACAGAAGATAATTTCTCAAAAATTTCGCAGTTTCTGGATTTGGGAAATATAATCTAGTTTTGATGGAGAAGTTTTGAGGAAGAAGTGAAATTGGAACAGAAAATGCTCCTTTTTTCCAAAGATTACGAATATAGAAAAATGAAAGAATTGAGCTGAGATATAGTTCGGAAAATTTAGATATGGACACATGCCAAGTTTTTGGAAACCTGCCAAATATATGAAACAAAATAGAAACTTGAATCAAATTTTCTTTCAAAATAGTTTTCCGAAATTCATTCTACTTTAAAAAAATAAATTATTGGGCATAGAGAATGCATAGAGACATATTTGCTCGTATATATTCAATTACTCGAAATGTTTCCCTTTTATAGGATTTTTCCCGCTCATCTATTGTTACTTATACTTGCATAAAAATGAAACACAATCCCAATGAATTTTTGAAACAGCTATTTTATACAAAATATTAATGAATAAGAACATCTCCAAAAATATTAATTTACTTTGTTTTATATGCATTAAATGTGAACATATTTATAGTGTCTTCTAAGTATGCCGTTATTTCGACGAAAGGCCACATTTTTGCTAAAGAAGTATTTTCAGAGCTATAACTGTATGCTTATTAATATGATACACTAAATAGGAATAAGCAAAACAATAAATATTCCGTGTGTGCGTTATCTCTCTCTCTCTCTGTGTGTGTGTGTGTGTGTGTGTCAAAACGTACATAATATCAATCTTAACTCTGGATGAACAATGGTCTGTTATTTTGAACATCAATTAATTGATAACCAAGAAACAAATAAAACTGAACAATTTTTGAGTGTATTTCAGCTTTGTTCAGTTCTCCATGTATTTCCAAAATTATTATTCATTTCAATTTGCCAAATAAAAGAAAAGAGAAGATGATGCATACTTGAGAACGATAATTCATTCCTTTACTATAAGAAGATAAGGAAAAATACTTCCACATAATAATAAAATCAATTGTAATTGATTATTTGTTTAGTTTATTCATAATTAAATATACACTATTGAAAATAAATTCCAATTTATCATTAATTCTTTATAATTAATTCAATATTTTTAAAACTAACTTCTTAATAAAAAATATACAATAACGTAAGGTAGATTAATATTTTTTACATATTTGAAATTAGAAGTTTAATCAGATATAATGGTTTAAAACACCGGTTTCAGGAATGAAGATAATCATAACCGTCACAATCATGTCTTTGTCTATAAAAATGCAGTCAGTAGTGCTATGATTTATTTTATCGTTTGACATCATTGCAACAAATAAAATTTAATAAATAGGATGTAAAAGTACTCTAATGATGATTATTTGTATAATGATGAATTTAATTTTACCGCAAGTTTTTGGCATTGTTATATATTAACATTCCAAACATTATAACACCGAGGAAAACAAAACACCGAGGATTTTTTTCAAAATCACTCTCATAAGGCTTCTTGGTTAATTATGCATTTGATTTGGGAGATAGTTGTTTTATATATATTAATGAAATAGCATTTTTTTACAAAATAAATGAGATACAAACTTAATACTAGTCCTGAAATAAAGTCTCATATTTTATAATTCTACTTTTCTCTGAATAGAAAGCTGAAATGGAGGATGCGCTATTTTACAACCTGAGAAAATTAAAGGAAAGAAAAATAAATGAACACTCCGTGTGCCCTGCAAGAATTTATTTCCTAATATTTTTCTGAGAAATCTTTAGGAAAAATATTCAGATTTTTCTGTTTCATCACACTGAAAGTGCAAATAGAAATTCCGACAGCCATTATTATGCAAATGAACGGAAATGTGGATTTGTCAGGTACATTCAGATTCGAAAAATTATTATTTTTTTTGTTTTATTTATTTATTCTTAATTTCTGGAAAGATGCATCTTGCAATGAGCTGATTCCAATTTTCACCGCCAGGTGTTATCCAAAAGAAAATTAAATGGAAAGTATTTGGGACTACAAGAAATAAAATATATTTTTTTCTTTCATATATACAGTTTTTTTTTACAATAAGTTCATGGTCTAAGAAAAAAAAATATTGGAATTTCGATTCATTTATTCTAATTTTCTTTCGTAGACTATTTTTTTAATACAGAAATAATGGGTATCTTTCTGTTTAATCCTGCGTTTATTTAACCTTAATTGTATCAGGGTTTTGAAAAGAACAAAATACACTTCACCGAGTTTTATCCTTAATTACATTCGATAAAAAATTAATATATAAAAACATAAAATTGTAAATTATAAAAAAGTAATGTGTTTTATTCTAATGATAAAGTAACCTTTAATAATGAAGTAAGCCTGCATTGGGTTGGGTATTTTAAAAAAAATATTATTGAAGAAATAACCGCAAATAAGATAATGACTAATTTTCCTTGAAGATCTTTTAACAATAAAAGTTCCCGTTTTATACTATTTACCAAGGTGGCTTATTTTTATTTACCAATTAGGGATACTAAATCTACATACTTTTTAAAAAGAAACGAATATATCTCTCTGGAAGTCTAAAAAATCGAAGAAAAAGAAGAAAAAATTAATTACATATTTTTCTGGGTTTTATTATTAAGAATCCATTATTACCGTCCAGAAAAGTTTAGATCTTTCAGAATTACAAAAAAAGCTAATTCTGCAATACAAAATAAGGATTGAAACAAGCTTTGTTTGAAGTAGATTTTCATTACAGACTCATAAATATTGTTATTGACAAATCAGTTTTAAGATTGAAAAACTATGATGCCATTTTTTCAATAGTTATTATCTTATTATTTAAATTAAAAGTAATCTGTATGTTTATAAACATGTATATTTTTAAAAATAAAATTTTTATTCAAACTTTTATGTTTTGTAATAATAAATATGTAAATTAATATTAAGTGTGTATGCTTCTTGCATGAGAAATATTACATACCTCAGTATCTTCGAGGTTATTTATATTAATTATGTTCAAACAGATGTTTCTATAATTTGCTAAGTATTTTCAATTAATTTGACATTACATTACAACTAATATTATTCGGCCACAGCAAATCTTGTAAATACTGTTACGTTCAGTGGTGCCGGGGTGGTCGTATGTACACAAGAAAAAGTTCTCAGATTATAACATGCATATAATTCTATTTAAAGCAAAGCATTAAGTAATCAAACGGTGTGTGTGTTTGTCTGTTATTAAATTATAAAATCTTTTGATTTATTACATGCAGTTATACATATATATAACTGCATACAGCTAAAGAATTTTAAAAAATAATTAATTTCTTGTTGAATAATTTGATGGAGTCTATTTTTCATAAAACAAATCAAGAAACAAAACAAAAATTTCAATGTATATGTTTCGTTTTAATGCATGTTTGCCATTTCAGCCCACTTACATAAATCGAAATCATCGAAATAAGTACTCATTCCGTTTATCTGTTCATTACTGATATGGACATTTATTTTCATAATTGAGCTTAAGTGGCTGTAAGATAGGAAACATGTTTACATGAATGAGTTATACATTTTAATAAATTTAGAAAATGGGAAAGCTATTCAAAGAATAAAAAACATTTAAATATAGAAGAGAATGATATTACATATCCTTTAATGAAATAACAATAAAACTTATGAGAAACTATTTTTATCGGTGCATTTTCATTTGTCTGTCAAAATGTCGATTTTTTTTATTTTAATTTTATTCACTCTTTAGCTTACATTTTTATTTAACTATTCAAAATATTATGAAATCTTAAAACTGTGTTTTCTGTAATTTATCCATGATATTTTCGTTGAAAAATCATCGAAAGGTTCTCTTTGATTCATATTATTTGGAATATTTAAAAAATCCTAAGTCATATAATTAAAGTATGTAATTTTTTTCATTTCTTCGTTTCATCAATAATAATATTTGGTACTTTTCATCCCTAACAAAAGATTTAAAATATTTTCTAGCTCACCATCTAATTAGCGTAATTTTTTACCAATTATTCTAGTATTATTTGGCTCAAAAATGGCTAAAAATAAATTCTTTTATTTGCTTTTATATTAGAAATATCATTATATATAAGAAAAAAAATTAAATTTCTAATCTAAAGTCACGAACATGTTATTATGCTAAAAGTGTTTTTTGACCTAAAGTTTTTAGTAAGATCTCATTATTGTTTTAAATTAATTTTATACCAACAAAGCAATAACTATGATATTGTTTAAACACTTTATTTTAATTACGCAATCGGTTCATAAAAATTAAAAAATTATAATATGTGTTTTCTTGGCAAATAGGAATACCACAAAAAATTTCAATAGTTAATGAATAGAAAAAAGAATGCCAAAATCTTTATATCATAGCTTTAAAATTAATTGCTACCATTAAAAAAGATATATAAAAATAAAAGGGATATAAATTAAAATCACTTTTTTCCAACTCCGTATTTATACCAATGTTATTGAGAAGAGACGAAAAGATCACGAGAATCAAAATGAATAAAACATTTTCTGAATAAAAATCTAAAAATCTTCGACACAATTGAGAGCCAAATTTGGAATATATAAGTTTAACTATCTACTTTTGGCGCATTTTTTTCATAGCTTGGACGATTTTTATTTAAAGCTATTAGAAGAAAATAAACAATCATAAAAGAATATCTTAAAATTTCTATTTGTTTGAATACGAAAAATAGGGTTTAGAAATTTATGGAACATAAATTTAATTCAATTTTCTACCAAATTTCGTTAAAAATTTCACTACCCATGAAGCTTTTATTATAAGCTATAACATATAATACAAGGAAAATTATAAGCATCAGAAAGAAAGAATGGTTTCATGTGAATAAAGTGCAATTTTTTGCAGTTCACGGAATATATGAATCATTAGCGGACGTATAGAATGAATTATTTTTTCTTGCCTTTAACCACTCGCGACGAATCAGCTTTTTCTTTCACATACGCTGCGCTAAACTACCCACCAGAAATGGTGTACTTTTTACGCTTTATTAAACACAAGTAATGATACCTGTAGAAGAAACAATGAAAAAATATCAACTAGTACAAAGCTTTTGGATTATAAATGGCTGGATTTCATGGCACATTTGGTTTCTCTTAGAATAAAAAATAACGCGTAACTGAAATCGGTCACACTTGAAGAAATTACGAGGAGCTTTATTAGAATTCAAGGGATTCTTCCTATTTAATAGCAACTATGGTTTTCTTTTTCCCTATTTTTCCTATATTTATTTATCCTTTTTACTTTCTCATATACAAAATATACAGGAAATGTACAAATATTGAGTAATAAGGTAACCTCATTATTGAAACAGCTTTTCAAACCATTTTTATAATGGTGAGTTAATATGTTTCGATAATTAAAATAAACTTTTATTATTAATCATTGAAATAATTGGGCATCATAATTCATGGTTAAAATACATAATGTAAAATCTTCAAAATTAATTCTTAAATTGGGATGTAAAGTTTTAAAATTAATTGTTTCAAAAATAATATTTTAAGTATTCTTATGAAGATGAATGATGTCTTTAAATTTTTCTTTATACATTAATGTGTTTGAAAGTTTAAAAAAAAACAATATCAAATTGTATCTTCAATAAAAATCAGAACTTAGAATTTTATTCTTCAGCAGCCCCTTTTTTATGATATAAAATGTATTTAAGAAAAGTATAAAATGTTTTAAAATATTATCATGATTAATTCTTATTCATATAATAATAAATTATCGAAACAATAACGAGCTTTAAAAGACTTCATAATTATTTGTAATCTATTAACATGTTATATAATTTTGGAAACATTTTATATTATTAAATAATGCATTTCAAATAGCTATTTAAGAGATTGAAGGCAACTATATTTGTTAAAAATGCAACTAGTTTAATTAATTACATTTATTATTTTCTTTTTAAAGTTTTCAAGGAAATTTTTTAGGATGAGTAAGGATTTTATTTTTATGTTAATTCGAACAATTCCTTTTGTCTCCTAACTTTCTTGTGCATTTAAATGAGAAAAAAATTTAAGTCCATAAACAATCCACAAACCTTATTTCTATCTTTTAATAAGCAAGTGGTATTTCTGTACATGCAAATAGTACATTTTTCTGTCTTAAAATAATTTTAGAAAACATTATTCAAATTATCTTTTCAAAAAAAAGTATTTTACACTATTCCATTAGAATCTTTTTTAATAATAATTTTTGAACTTACTTTTTTTATCAATTATACAGAAAATTGATCATTGTTGGTCTCTTTTTTTTTTACGAAAAATACAAGTATTCGATTAAATTAAAAACAACATTTTAGATAAATTTTTCACACAATATTCTTTTTAATAGCTTCAATTTGTTATTTAATTCACAACGTCATAATTAATTAATGAATTTTCGAAATTCAAAAAACTTAAATTTCTAATATTAAGTGTTTTTTTCTGTCTGTGAATCTGTTAGGTTTCATTTTCAATTATTTTAAAAGTAAATAAACATTGATTTTTTAATTTCATATAAGCAGAATAAAATATTTTTTTCTATAAACATAAAAAAATATCGTTTAATGGCATTCATTATGAAAAAATAATTTCTTCTCTATATTTGTATTTTATTAATTTACTGAATTTCGGAGAAAAACATATTCGAAATTTCATGACATTGTTGAAAAAAATATGTTTTTGAAAAAATGTCATTGAAACTGCTCATTAATATAAACACAATTGTAGTTCATTTAAAAGATGTATTGCATTTGAGAATGTGAACTAAATTTATAAATTAATCAAAACACTTTGTTTGTTTTTTTGGATTACATAATAGCAATAATTTTCTTGGTACTTTTTAACCATTAGTTTTGAAAAATTTGAGAAGAATATTTATGTTTCATTCGATACATCGCAGTTAATTAGAAGTGAAAGTATTCTGTCTAAAACTCACCTTCCTAAGAGAGATTTTTCTCCTTCATAATTTATTCCAACTTAATTAGAAGACAATCATCCTTTTAATAAAGTGATGGATAGATAATTATCTTCTTCGTCTCTATAATGAGGAAAGGAAGATTCCACTACGTTCAGGTGACAATTCTCTATTTCTAGCCAAAATAAATTTATTACAGGTTTGAAGTTTGCAGCTGAATATAGAAGTTTACATATAACTTGGTTTCATTTATTACTTGGTGTTTACTAGAAATGTGTTGCCTAGACGTTTACAAAAGAGGCATATGGGTTTGAAGTTTCTTGATTGAGAAGATTTTGGGGAATTCTTTTCAAATTCTACTTTAGAGATTTGTTGGGTGAATAAAAGATAGTCTCAAGCTTTGTGAGTTCCCATTACTGGCCTGAAATGTTGCATATTTTTCAGATTTAGATGCAATCAAATATTGAATGCTTTCCATTTTGACGAGTAAGACAGTTTTATTCTTTCAAAAGCAGATGGAGATGCATAAAAATTGCTCACAGTCTGAGTTTGTTTGTAAAATATTTGCAGAAATGTTGTCAATTCACAAACTGTAAAAGAAGTTAATACGTATGAAGGATAAATGCATAAAAAAATTCAAAAATGTGTTTTGATTATAGTTTCAAAAGTGCATTAATATTATTTGAAGTGCATTCATTTCTTTTAACTTACTTCTGTTTTCAGGGTCAATAATACTAACGGAATTAATTTATGCATTTTTTTAGAATCTTAATTTATAAATTTCGGACATTTTATATTGATGAGATTCATGTTACTTCGTATAAAAACTATTAAATGCTATATATTGTGATAATTATGCGTTTTAAAATAACTTTTGTTATTATTCTTTATAAAAAACCTAAAAAATTGTAAAATGTCATTATCAGTTGGTCAATAACTTTATCCTAAGATTGGAATATTAGCCTTACAATAATCAATTGTTCTTAGCTCTGCTACTGATTTTAAAAATATAATTTTCTATGCTAATGCAAATTCAAATCTCTAAATTATGAATTTCCTCAATAAATGTTGATATGTAGTAAATTAGGAATGTACTTAGTTTTAAGAAGTATCAAAATATAATTTTGTTGGCTCTTATTATTTGAATTTGACGATAAATATGGTTCTAAATTATGATAGATTCTCTAAAAAATGGATTATATAAATCCTTGAAACATTAGTCATTTCAATTTGAAATTCATCTACTGTGGAAGCAATTTGATGTAGGGTCTTGAATAACCAATCGTGTGGTAGTATGTCGGCAGCTAAAGTGAGGAGACAATGAGAACTTAAACCGTTTGGTAAGACCGTAAAGTTAAGCTTCGAGTATCCACTCCCCACCTGGAATCTGTGTGCTCTTATTCTTTAGGTTAATAAACGTCGTTGTTTTCTACTGGCTTAACTTGAAAGAGCGTCTTTTTGCTTTTTTGGCTTGCGTTATAGAGCTCCCATTATTAACTGATTAAATAATGGTAATTCCCTGTGTATTAGTAGTTTGGGCTGTGTATATTCAATACACATTTTGTAGACAGTAAAGTCAGCATTTTATCTGCATCTTCGCATCGTTTTTGTGAGAATTTTAGTAACAACTTTTTTGCAGAAAGCCTTAATGTTGATTAAGTTATTATAAAGACTATCTTCAATTGTTTTATGTCCATAAATACTAAAATTATATCATATACATTTAACAATACAATTTTTAATGTCTTGAAAATTCAATGAAACTCATTGGTTAATATAATTAATTTCCACTAAAATTGTTACCACCTGGCAATAGAATGGAGAAAAATAATATTTCAAGATTTCCCAATATTTAGATACATAAATTTTAAAGTTAAAAAAGAAAAAAGAAAAATAACATTTCAAGTAATAGAAATTCCACTTTTTCATGCAATTGGCAAAATGAACATCTGAAAAATAATTTTATTATTTTCTCAGTTCCTCATTATGTTTTAAAGTATTCACAAAATACTACTTCTACTTCATAATAAATATTTAAATAAATAATGAAAAGTTTTTAATCAATAAATTTGGACATAATATATCGATGATATTATAAATGACGTTGCACCAGAAGTGGGAGAATGTGTTTCAACTAATAAACAGAAGGTGATCGAGACTGCTCACCGAAAATCTCCCGGGATTTCTGGACTCCTAGACTGAAAATCACGTGCCGCCGATATAAGGTTGCCAGCATTTATTTCCTGAATAGCCATCCGGAGGATCGGAACGATACTCATGACTTGCATTAACAGAAAAGGCCAGGAAAACAAAATGTTTGCCATTGTATTTCACTCATGATATCACTATATGTTGCCTTCTTTTGTAACTAGAAGTAAATAGACAGGGGAGAAACAGCGTGTAGAAAAATGTGGTTATGGTACATGGGAAGAGGAAATATTGCGTTTAAGAGAGCGAAAAAAATATTCGTCTTTAAGAATTGTTTCTAACTTTAAAATCAACAATTTTTAACTTCCCTTTTGATTAGTCATTGTTACAAATTATATAAAGTTGCTGTTTCGTGATTTTTTCCCAATAATTTGAAGTTTCCATAGATGATTATTAGATTATTATTTTTTATTTAAGTTAATTTTATTAAACCTAAACATTTTTTAAAGATTCTGTTGGTGCCGTTTGTGATAGTTTGCTTATTTTCAACGGTATATTTCATTGGGTTTTCTCCTCCCATGTACACAGCCATCCTCCCTATAATCTTGGAAACGTGACTCCCTAGACGAAACAAAGTTTTTGCAATTATTTAGGGTCCAAAGGTGAGCACATGTAATGTGTAGAGCTTTGTGTCGTCGAGTCACCAATTATATACCAGATGGTTTGCGGATGAAAGAGCCCATATCAGTTAGGTTACGTTGCATCGTGAGTACACTGACACGTGTTGTTGAACCTGCATTCAAATCCGTGGCAATTTAAAGAAATATTGGAAGTCTATCTCGTGTAAGAATTCTTTACCGTCGACCGTTGTCGAAGAAGTTTTTCTAGAAACCTGGTATTCGCGGTACATCCTAGAAACGATCATGCACGAAAGTCTGAATTTAATTTCTACTTCAAAAATGGTGTACACACACTCTCTAGTGTCCCTTCTATTAGTCACAATTAAAAAAAACAATTTAATTTTGATAATTTGCCATTACAACAGCAAGAATCAATGTAATAGTTTCCTTAGACACCCGTTGTCTAATATATGCACTGTCGACAGCATCACATTAAGCCGATTGGTTGAACACCTACATTATGTGAATATGACTTTCTTTACCAGTTTTTCTGGCTTTTCAGTGTATTTCATGATGGATATTATAAAAAAATAGCACGTTTTTGTATATACTATCACGACCATTAAAAGGAAAAAAATATTTCCGTTAAATATGTTGTCACTACAACCATAATATATGTTTTTAAAACATTCCTTCTACATATATTTTTATAAATTTGAACGGGTGCTATATTCGCTTAAAATATATCAGACTGCAGAATATTAATATAAGTAGGATATGATAAATATGCTAAAATTTCTCCTTCAAAGACAGTCGTGTATAATAAAAAATAGCCAAATATATTCCCTTCTAATGTCTTAAACTACATGATCATGATGTTGAAAATTGCAATACGACATACAGCAATAATCTATTCTCTTGTAAATTCAATACAATAGCATCAGTATGATCATTGTACAATGATTTTAGTGTTACGACCTGTATTTAACTTAGTGAAGCGCTATAACTATAAATTAGTTGCTGAAGCTTAAATAATATGAAAATAAACTAATTCTTTATTCATACTGCACTTATTGGCCTTGTTTGAATTAAGGTTTTTCAAGGAGATCCAAATTATGAAATCGTTAAAAATTTATACTACAGTCATAATATATTTACTGAAGCAAATTTTTCTTAATTCAAAGTATCATGCAAAAAATGT